>PVKS010009861.1:0-62367 GCA_004027875.1 Aplodontia rufa
CAGAAAGCCCATAAATATATGAGAAAATGCTCTACATCATTAGCTATAAGGGAAATGCAAATCAAAACTTCAATGAGATGCCACCTCACTTCTGTTAGAGTGGCAAAAATGAAGAATACAAAAAACGACAGATGCTGGAGGGGCTGTGGGAAAAGAGGAACACTATTACACTGCTGGTGGGACTGCAAACTGGTTCAGCCACTATGGAAAGCAGTGTGGAGAATCCTCAAAAAATTAAGGATGGAACCACCTTATGACCCAGCTATCCCACTCCTGGGAATTTTCCCAAAAGACTTAGAATCAGCATATTATAGCAATGTGGCTTCATCAATGTTTATAGCAGCTCAATTTACTATAGCTAGGTTATGGAACCAACCCAGATGCCCCTCACTTGACAAGTGTATACAAAAGCTTTGGTACATATATACTATGGAATACTACTCGGCCATTAGGGAGGACAATATGATGTCTTTTGAAATCAAATGGATGGAGATGGATAGAATTGTGCTTAGTGAAGTCTCCCAATCTCAGAGCCTCAAGGGCCGAATGGTTTCTCTCATATGTTGATACTAGCATATTTGGGGAAGCAGTAGGGCTGACGGCTAACCTAGCAAAACTGCAAATTGAATAACTTTCAGAGTAATAGGGGGATGGCTCTATAGGATACTTGGAGGTGCAGGGAGGGGAATGGGGAGGGGGAGGGTATTTGAAGAACTCATAGGAGTCTGGAGATTGGGAAGATGGGGGAACCATCCCAGAAGCCGATGTCATTCCTCCACGAACTACCCATTTAATGCATGAGTTCTTCTGGGGGAAACTGTAATAGGTAAAATCCAAGGTGGTTATCCATGATCTGGCTTTTCCCCTCAATAACAAAGTTTATATCCATTGATTGATAATGTTTTCATAATGTTTCCCCTCAACTGTATTTCTATATTGTTCTAATAAAAAATAAATAAATAAATTTAAGTGCTAGCAGACTGTGATAATGAAGGGAAGCCCTACAATGGACCCCATATATCTGTACACCCATGGAACTGGAGGCACCAATCACTACGGAGGTGAAAACTAAAATGTGTGTGTGTTTGTGTGTGTGCATGTGCATGTGTGATGGGGTTTCTTCAAAAGTCCTTTAAAGAATAGCTAAATCCCCAGATGTTTACTCCTTAACCCAGAACAACCTAGTGACTCTGATTGAATGGAAGCAGAGAGATGAGAGTGAGTGACAGGCACAGAGAAACGGGATACTGTAGCTTGGGACCAAAAATAGGTGAACTATTTGGAAACTTTTTCACTGAGACCATGGCTTTGTGAAAAAAAAAAAGTTGTGATAACAATGATGACAGGATCATTCCTTTTATCTTCTTGGCGATTCTGAATGAAGTGATGTATGAGGGACACCAAAACCATGTAGGAAGCAAGAAAGATTATTCAGTATGTGGAAAGGTTACCTGGTGGCTCTCATGAGCTGCATGAGAAGGGTGGCAGTCATGTTGACAGCAAAATTGCTGTGGAATATCACAAATGAGCCCTCACACTGCATTACTGCCAACCATTGAGAAGCACTGATGGGAGATTTAGAAAGGTTTAGAAGTTTCAGCATTTACAGTATTTACTAGAAGTCATATGGAAATCAATATAAAATTTTCATCAGAGAATATGATCCAATTTATGTTTTAAGAGATTCCTCTTGTGTTGAAAACAGTCCGGGACTCGGGGCAGAAACAAAAGCTTTGCCAGGAGGCTCTGGAATCAGCCAGAGTGTCTATAGTTCACAGTGTTGATCAGAGGTGTCTGGACTCTGGATATATATATAGAAAGAAGGGAGAAGAGGGAGAGAGATCAATAGATAGATAGATATTGATATTTATATTAAGATATATACTAAAGTAGTACCAGTAAGATTTGCTGAAGAATTTCATGTGAAAAATGATAAAAATGGAAGAGTTGAGAATGACAAAATTAGCCAATAGGGTTCTCTGAGACAGTGCTTTAATACATTGTTCATGATGATTCTTTGATTTTTTTTTATATGAAGGTCAATCCAAAGTTGTTGAGTTCTGTAAAGATATGTTATTTGTTTATCACTTGTCCATTAATTTATATGTCCTTCACTTTTGCCTTCCATGTGTCATCCAGAGCCATCAGTGAAGACAGGAGCTCTGACTATACAATATGACACTGATTAAACCAGTATTTCTTTAATGAATGTTTTCCTCATGGTGTATCACTGCAAATCTCATTAATCTGACCACCTATACTTCTTTAACTACCTGATCATCTTACCACTGCACAGCTGGTAAACTGGAAAAAGAGATGTGAAATTCATTTTCTAATCCTCAAGGGAATAGGGTCATTGCTGCGTAAAACCTATTTTTCCATGTATAGAAGTTTATCACTGAGAACACAAAATAAATTTAAAATTTTAAGTGAGCTATCCTAGAGCAATTAGTGTTTTTAAACACACTTCCATCTTACGGCAGAGATGAACCATCTTGTCCTACTGAATGGATGAAAGAATCAAGCTAAAAATGATCTTCAGTGGGTACTAAATTTCCTTCAAATAATGTTTTATCTGTAAAATTCATGCAGATTTTATATTACATTCCACATTATTTCTATACATTTTAAAAATAGAAACTATTTCTAGTTAATTGCTATTAAGTAAAAATTGATGCACTGAATAGATATTCTTTTAATCCTGTGGCTTCCTATGCACATACATGTGTGCTACAAGAATAACTAAAGGTATTTTATATTATGTTGAGTGAAAAGATGGTATAGTCTAATAGATTAATTGAGCAGAGCCTCAATTATTTTATTATTTTATATTTATTTTAAATGGAGGCAGGAAGAATAAAGGAAAATCAATATAGAATGCAGTGGGTTGAATGACAGCATCCCAAAAGATGTGTCCACATCCCCATCCCTGAATCTTCAAGCATTGCCTTATGTGGAGGAAAAGTGAATGTTGCATTACATGGTGACAGATGGGATTAAGGTTTTTTATTTGGACAGTTTATTTTTAAGGTTATTTTTATTTTCTTATTAGTTCAAGATAGTCTTACATTTAGGAGGGAATTGTTGCCATACAATCATGAATACATGCATAATGACAGAGCAAGCCAAAGCTGATGTGAAGGTCATTTTTAAAACAAAGTTGAAGACAATCTGAGAAAAATTGCACAGAACAGTCTCATTAAATAAGTATGATGATTAAATCAAAATAAGGGAACTATGCTCTCTTCTGTAACTCCAAATATAAGTTCTGTTGACTTGAAGATTCTTGTACTTCCAAAAAAAAAGGAAAAATTGTGGCAATTAAAGCTGCCTCTTAATTGTATAAATCTACAGTAGCAACCAAATGTTTCTGTTCTTCCTAATAATTCAGTTTTTATCTTTAAACTGTGCCATGTTTTTTAAAAGATAGCATGCTAGAAGTTCAATGGGATTCGGTGGTCTTTCCTTTGCAAGCACAACAAGCCCCTGTAATAAGATAGGTACAACTGTCTGATCCAGGTAGGCTCCAGTTGGCAAAGATTGTATATCTGCCTTCTGTTTTGATGACTTTTCTGCATTCATCTTTTCATTTTCTACTGTCCTCTCAACATTGTCTGTCAGACTGTACTCAGTGAGAATTTTCTGCAACCTGCTCCTGTCCTTTCAGCATCTGCTCTGGCCCCATGGTGGACTCTGCGAATAACAGTCCATGTATACCAGTCTGCGCCAAAGCTGTTGGTTCCAATGAGCTCTGCAGCATGCCACCAATGCAATTAAGGATTCTTGAGATAAAGACATTATCTGAGCTTAAGCAGGTGAACCCTTTGTGCATTCACAAGTGTAACTGTAAGACAAAGGTGAAGCAGGGGGTGACAGACAATACAGAAGGAGAAGGTGAAGACAGAATATAGGAAAAGACTGGAGTGATATGCCTTCAAAACACAAAATGCGCACAATCAGAAGAAGCTCAAAACAACAGGAAAGGGTTCCTCTCAGACTCTGAAAGGAGAGCAATCTAGCTAGCATCTTTACAGACTGTGGGGACTCTGAAACTAGGAGAGAAGAATTTGCTATTTTAAGCCACCCAATTTCATGGCAGTACTGGGGCAACTACTGGAATCCAATATAGGATTCCTTTGGGCTAGTGATCTTGAAGAGCCAAGAGCATCACTGTGTCTGAAGTGCCAGAGGAAGGGAGCAGCTCCAACCCTGCAGATGGAGCTCTTGTGAGGTTCTAGCAGAACACCATTGGCAAGTGTTGTGGCTCTTATTAGAGGAATGTTCCCAGGGAAGGGGAAATGGAATAGAGGGGGCAAATAGCTGAGCTCTTCCTCTTCTCTCCTCCACCGGTCTTTTCCCCATGACCAACTGAAATCAATCTGAAATCAATCAAAGACCTGGCATCAGGGGAACCTCTTTGGTGCAACTCATAGAAATCATCCTCTCTGGAGAGGGCAGAGTGAAGCAGGGCTGAGGATAGGTCTAGAAGGGTGAAAGAAAAATATTCATAGCAATTTGTATTCCAGTTTAATGACTTCAGTATGATGAAAAACGAATGCCTTAAGAGTCAGGACCATTGGATTCTAGTCTTTCTGCCACTACTGCATATTTAATTATCGTTATGCTTCATTTTCCAATCTGTTAAAACATGACATGTGTTTTAAAAATTTAGAAGTTGGAGAGTTGGTGATATCTCAGGGTCATTAGCCATTCAGTAGCCAGAAGGGGAAAGTGGCATGTGACACATGATGAACCAGGCCAAATTAGAGATAAAATAGCATGTTTTTCATTGCTCAGAATAGTTTCCAGGTTTTGTGGAAGAGAACTGCTGTAGTATTCCTCTAAATCTTCAAGAGGAAAGTGCTGCTCAAGTATGAGTTGAGGGAATGAAGGTACCATTCTTGGAGCCTGTTGGAGGTGAGTGCACTTATTTCCTGGAAAATATTGTGTGGCTTTGTTCCCATGCCTTTCATTTGTGCTGTTCCCTCCACATCCTTCCTATCCTCTACTCCCCTCATTCTTTGGACCTCATCTGAATTCTGCTGTACATTTTTCAGATATGTCTGCTTTTCCTGATCAACAAAAGCAGACTTAACCTTAGAATTGTATTGGTCCATTATGTTCTTTTCCCATTTTTTTTTTTATTATTTCACCTCTTTCATTGAATTGCCATCATTCCACGACCTGCTTGTCTCTGCTTTTTGACTGTAAATCTCTGAAGGCAAGCAATAGATCACATTTTTCTTTACCTTTAATTCTTTGCGTGGAGTCTGGTACCTTGGTATTATGTGCATAAATTAAATAACAAAGAAAAACGCCTGAATTTTTATAAGGGATTTTTTTTTCAGAATCCAAATGTACCCAACTATTTTTCCTATGTGCTTAGATTCACTTTAGGATTTTAAAACAGGTCAGTCAAAATACAGGCTCACTCATTGTTTATCCTGATATATTCTACTCTCTAAAGTGATCCTGTAGTATCCTGGACAAACACTGACCTAGAATATATCATAGTACATGAAATGCTCTTTTTGTAAGTGTATTTGGTATATTGGGAGCCTTAAGATTGAAATACGTCTTATATTTCTGGCACATATCATAATGTCCCTACACAGCAAAATCCATTAAGGTTCATTAAAATTAACTGAATGTTTACATAATTGAGTTTAACTTTGTTTTTCACAATTGCCGTAACATTGTAAAAACTGACTATATGTGAATTTTTATCACTTTTTGATGGTATATTTCCAATGATATGATGAAATTAATGAAAAAAAAATAGTGGCATATGCAAAGTTTACTTTTGGAGGGGCTCTAGGGAACAACTGAATGAGTCATTCCCTGCAGTGGCTGAGTCTGCAGATCAGTGAAAAGCCAGAGTGACTTTGAGTCCTGAGAGACATGCCACATGCATGAAAAAACAGATAGTGCTTTTAAAGGGAACCTAAATTGAAAGTCTCTGGGGTAGGTGCTTTAAATAGTGAGCATTAATTGTGTCCACGTTGTTTCTCAACTAGGCATTTCTGTGTTGCCTGCTCCAGGGTGACTAGCAGCAGGGATTTTTAAATTTAACTACAGGTAATGACTCTCCAACAACAGGAGACAGCCGGCTAATCTTTATGACGGCACGGATCTTCTCATATACTAGTCCATTTTCTCCTCCCAACAACCCTGTGAGGAATTACTTTACACTTAATTTATGTAAGGAGGCTGAGGCTTGGAAAGTTTAAATGACTTACTCAGACTCATGGGACTAATGCTCTTCTGTTGAGGAAGGTAAAGATAATTCTATTACAGTGTCCTGACTTCTCCACTGAAAGTTCTCAAAGCATGCAAGTCTTTCAATGATTCAGGACACAGATAGATCAGAGTCTTCTTCACCTCCTGTTGATGGAAACTATTTTTAAAGAAAAGGGAGCCTGTTTAACCCAGGGTTCCATCCCCAACCTGACACTCTGGGACTTGGGATGTAACCTGTGTCATTTAGTAAGCTTTTAATTTAGTATAATGGGGTCTAAAGGCATGGTAAGAAATTCAGAGAGAAACTCCTGAAAGGCAGCTCAAACCAAGTTTTCCTAAATGTGGTTAAGCACTTAAATTTTTTCCCTGATTGTAGTCAGTGTTAGATAATGAACAATAAATAGAATGAATTCATGAGAGACTCAGATGCTTAATAAGAGATGATAAAAATAATAGGGACCTACTGCACAAGGTCAAATCTTTAGCTTCTTGACAGAGCTGGGCATTAATTAGTGACCTCCTGGTTCTCAGTCTCTATGATAAGACTTCCATCTGCCATTCAATCTCATTTACCACCGATTCCCCTATTCCTGTGCCCCTCCTGCCAAGTACATTTGGATTGTCATTGAGTGATTTCAAGTGGTAATTTTCCATAGACCAATTTGGCAATGTGGTTGAATGAGGAATAAGGT
Organism: Aplodontia rufa; assembly: GCA_004027875.1. Taxonomy (NCBI): domain Eukaryota; kingdom Metazoa; phylum Chordata; class Mammalia; order Rodentia; family Aplodontiidae; genus Aplodontia; species Aplodontia rufa. The sequence continues at coordinate 6,933 of PVKS010009861.1, forward strand.
GGTAGGCAAAGGTACTAAACAAGTGGAGTCTGAGAAATCTGCTTTGTTTGGTCTCTGTTGATGAAATAATTGAGAATTTCACCACCAACAACTCTTACCTGGCCTGGGATTTTCATCTGTTGTCTGGCTTAACTCTGTTAAGGAGCAAAGTAAGGTGATTTTTGTTCCTGCAGTGTGTTTTCATGCTTAAAATTAAAAGCAATTGGGGTGATTCTGAGAGAAGCAAGGAGGCACCACATAGTGTCAAAAAATGTCCTTTTGGAATCATTGTTTTTGTGGCATTAGCTCATGGTCACTAGTTTGGGCTTCAAAAACAGAGACCCAAATTCAAATATCTATGTGCTTATTTTCTAAGTGAATCACCTTTGAAAAATTATCTCTTGAGTCCTGATTTATTCATGAGTAAAATAGAAGTATTTTCTGTGTAGAGTTGTGAGGATTGATGCCTTACAATGTATGTGGCAGTGATTAGTACTTATACATGCTTATTAATACTAATTTTTAACATTCTATAGTGTTAATATTACCTGCACATTTAATGATGCACAAGCTGTTAAAAATTCTAATGTGCAGGTCCCTCCAAATCAATCAAATTGGGACATAGATATCAGTATTTATAAAAATGTCCTGCAGTGATTCTAACACATGCTCAATGATGAGAACTACTGCTAATTTATGAGTCATACATAAAATTTCATCTTGCATAGATTCCATTGGATAAAAATGAATGAGGAAATGAAGTTAAATAATTTTTAAGACCAATGACATGCTTACTGTGTTTCTTAATATTTCTAATTTATAAATGAGCAAAACAAGGGGCTCAGGATTCTGAAGTTACGTTACAACTGATGTTTATTGATGCAGATTTCTGTATGCTTAAGCCTCCATCTTTCTGGCCTAGACTTGTGGCCTGGAACTTGGATTTAGTTAAAGGTCTGGACTTCTTTGTAAGTTCTAGCATAAGTACTTCAGGAAGCATGCCTGCTGAGCATTCCCTGTGCTTTCCCATCATCATATAGTGAACAGGTGATTACAGCAGATAATGTGGTCATTTGAAGGACAGAAGTCTGGGGGTCAGATGTGAGTACAGAATCTGTTCCTATTGTTTCCCATGTGGCCTTAGCCAAATCACTTACTCATCCTAAACCTTCTTCCACTCCTTATATATAAAATGGTAAGACTTAACAAATTCTGATTTCTTTCATTTTCAGTTTCTAAAAATGAAATTCGTGATCAAACACATTAAGGAGGTCTCCTTGTAACTCTTTTCATATACTTCCCCACACAAATCCAAGATGATCCTGACACAATCCGATAGAGAAATGAAAGTCTCATCTGATGCATGTGAACTGTATCAGGTCTCCAAGGTCATGGAGGAAAGGTTTATTAAAGATAAAGACTCTCCAGGGTGAGAGTCTGCAAATCTTCCACCATGGAATTTCCCAACCAGTGACCAAGAATAGCTACAGATGTGGTAAAACATTAACTCTTAGATCTGGGGCAGTGAGCAAGGGTTTATGGTGGCAGGAGCTGTAGGCTGTCCCTGCTGGCCTACACACAAAGCCTAGTCCGTACTTACAGTTTCATATGATGCAATTAAAGTTTTTGTGGAGCAAGAAATGAGGAGAGACAGCTGGAAGGCTCAGTTGTTCATGCACCATCCTTAACCTCTCCTGAGGTCCATCCTGGTGGTCAGGCACTAGGAAGAAAACTTGCCCCAGTTCAGTGTCACCTACTGTGGGCACAGGATCTTAGAAAGCAGAAATGACTCATCAGAGTCCTTGAGAGACATGCAAGGTCCACAAATGGCCAAGTTGATCTATTTGACCATGATCTTGAAGATGCTGAGCCCAACAGTAACAGCCCTGCCAGGAGAGCTTTGCTCAGGCCCAGATATCCTGCAAAAAATGTTAAAGAAGTTTGTGATGTTTACAGTTATATTAGGGGCTTTTATGTTTAAAATGTTTGATTATTCAACAAAAAGAGACAAAATATTATATTAGAAGTTAGAATGAGAATCAGTCTATCAAATTTAAAAAGTGTCAAAGACTTTGAAATATAAAGCTCTTTAACATAAATTATTTTAGAAAATTATGAAAAGATAAAAAATCTAAATTATTATAAATTGACTGGAGATTGGGCAGTACAGGAAAAACAGTTCATAGAACATTTAGTAAAGCAAATCCAACATCTGCAACCAAAACATCCTTCAAGACCCATCAGAAGAATGAAAAACGTTTTTAGACAGCACCAAGAGAGGCTTTGGAAGAAAATTCCTTTCTCCAGATAACTATATGGTTATGATCATGATAATCTGAAAATAGGAGATAAAAATGGGTAAATTTATTAAACAGAAAAAAAATTTCAGAAAACCTTAAACTGCCTGTGGAGTTAGTTCTTAAAAACAAAGTCAGATTAAATCTTAGGTGAACACTTGCTAATGAGAAAGTATTTGGCTATTTTTCTTAGGGGATGCTGCATGGATCATAAAAATTTGGATATGTTGAATGTATCTAATGGAAACCTTTTACATGAATCTAGAGGAGATTTGGCTATGTTATAATAAAAAATATTTCAAACAACTCAAAATGATGACTCCATCAAATGATAAATGTTGAGAATATAATAAAAGAAAATGTTCCAAGATTCTTTAACAAGAAATGTAAAGGTTCTGAAAAATATCCTTTTATTCTTGGTGTTCTCAATGGCATAATTGACAGGGAATCAACCAGAAATCCTCTGGATGAGAGATCCCTAAGGAAAGAGAACCTTTGGGCTTTGATGGTATAGGTGCAAATGGCCTTCTGTCCATGTGGATTAGTCACCAGTCCCTGAAGCCGCTCCAGACTGACCAGTTTCATCCTGGGACAGATGGACCATCATAAGAATAAGAAAGACCTTGTCTTGGTTTTTTCAGTCCAGGCAGAAGTTCCTCTGATTCATCACTGACAGAAGTCAGAGTAGCAACCAACTCAGCTCTGGTTTTCTGCACTATCCTAAATTCAGTGCTCAGATGTTATAGAGGGGTTCCAAGAGGGAGTTTCCAAAAAGAGAATGCCCTGTGCTTCCCTTTATTCTGGAAAGAAAGGGTGTTTTCTTTGCCTAGCATCCATCCTGCCCTAGTACTGTACTCCATAAAAAATAAGGAACTACTAAATTTTCCTTTCTGTCTACACAAAATGGAAACAAAATTGGATCCCATACAGTCTGATCTGTCTTTCTTTGTGTCTACAAAGAAGATCCAAAGACATAATAAGAGGTTTTCTGTCTTTTTCTACAAAATATCTTTTTATTTCTTTTATATTATTCTGAGAGGATAAAATGGCTCAATTACAAACTTAATAGATTATCATTGTTAGTACACTTATTAGATTTGTAGAATATATGATGAATCTTATAGGTTAATTTATCTAATTTTATTCAATTCAAAGGTAATATAATTATAATATTTTATCTGTTATTAATTGAAATAAACAGAGCATTGGCACAGAGTATTGGTTCTTATTGTTTAAGGTAACACCTGTAAAGGCTGCAGAAGTAGCACAGCCCCTGGCATGCACGAGTATGTGTTTAGGACCTTAGAACCACGTACACAGTGATGAGTCAGAGCAGCGAAAGCTACATGAAAAAACTAAATAAAATTGATTCTCTCTCTTTCTCTCTCTCCTACTGTCCCTGTCTGTCTCTTAAAGAAAAAAAGGTATCAGCTGTAAAATCAAATGTAGTTAATAGTTTTACATGTGACGTTTCATCAGTGGAAACATTTGAAAGTCAAGATTTATTTCTACGTAAAGATGATTCCTTACACTCTGGTTAAAAGATTAATACAATATATCAAGATAACATTTTATTAACAAACAGCTAAAACGCCTTATATAAAGGAAATAAACCCACATTTTGAAGTTGTTTTTGCATCTCCTTAGTGATGTATAAGAAAAAAATGTATCTACTTTTACAGAATTATTGTGGAATTCAATAGATTGAAAATAAAATATAGAATGCCACACCATTGTCTTTTTTCATGATATGCTGGCTCCCCTACATAGTCACTATTGAAAATGTAGCCCAGAGAAATGTTAAATTGCTCAACAGGGCTTAAGGCTCAGGTCAAGTGGGCTTCTATCCCAGCTTCCTGAATCCCAGTCATGACTTCCCCTTCTAATTTGTTTTCTCTATTTGACACATCTCAAAGTGTAATCATAAAAGTCTATGGTATACATACAAATTTTTTAAGAGAGAGGGACAGTGAGATAGAGAGAGAAAGAGAGAATCAATTTTATTTAGTCTTTCATGTGGCCTTCAGTGCTCTGAGACTTCATTGTGTACATTGTGGGTTCAAACTTGCATATTGGTGCATACTGGGCAAGTGGTGTAATCACTGAGCCATCACTCCAGCCAAACAGACATTTTTATAGTTAAAAGATTGTACAATAATTGCTTTATTCTAGGCACTTTCTGAGTGCAGCCTGTTAGATATTTTAGTCATTCTTTAAAGCTCCTAGATTATAGTCAATATATTATTTGACTTATATAGGGGTTATGTAGTTAATATTTGGTCTGAGGTAAGAACGAAATATTTAATTCAAAGCTTGTTTGCATCCAATATTAGAACACTGAAATCTGTAGAATATCTAATGTTAGGATTTGGGAACTTACATTTAGATCATTTTATTTTTCCAGTGTAACATGTCTGCAAGGACAATGATGATAATTGAGTACTGTAATTTCTGGGAACTCCCATAGTTTGTCAGAGAACTCATACCAGGTGGCATATCTATGCGAACCTTCAGAAGACAGCCTGGGGTAGATTTGTGTGTGTGTGATGGGTGCTCAGATACCTACATTATTTCAGTCTGTGTTCGGAGTTTGAATTACTATTATAGTTACTATTATACAGGGTCACTGTTCATCAAACATACTGTAGTGTATCACAAAGGAGATGGACTTTTGCTGGATAATAATATGTATTTTATCTGGAAAAGCTATATGAAGGAAACTGAAAAGTTTGGTAACAGGAGCAGGAACCAATAGAATGAGATTCAGCTTTGGCAAGTGCAACTTGATACATATGGGACAAAATAATGTAAAACACAGATATTAAATGGATTAGAAAAACCTGGAAAGCTCTGATGGTTTTGAAAAAAAAGACCTTGGAGTCTTGCTTGTGGATGATAAATTAGATTTGGACTTATAATGGGCAAGCAAAATAAGCTCATGCTATTTTTGGCTCTGGAGGCTAAGTCAAGTACCACATTATTTGAGATATAAATCTAGTGTCTTTTAAAAAAAACTGTTATTCTTATCCTAGTTTTCCCTTTTCCCCAATTTATGCAACCCACCTCCCTGAGAATTTTCTGTAATGGTCGAAAAAAGGCTGTAGGCCTGATATAAGTGAGACCTAGAGAGTATAGTGTTTTATTTCTGGGACATCTCATTCCACAGCCATTTACTGGGATAGCATTGACTTAATAGTTTAAAAGAATGAAAGAAAACAAATCAGATCCACCCTTTTTGGGGATAAGTAATTTCTATTTCCCTACTGACTAAATGTGAAGAAATAGCCTTTTTTTGGTGTAGGAAAAGATAGATTTTGGTAGAAGACCAACTTGAGCCCACCAGTGTTGCATATATCTTTGAACGCCACTTGGCAGTTGTGTTAGCCAGCTTTTTGTCACTATGCCTAAAATTTCTGACAAGAACAACCTAGAGGAGGAAAGGTTTATTTCAGGACACAGGTTCAGAATTTTCACTCCATGGTTTGCTGGCTCCTTTGCTTTGGGCCTAAGATTAGGCAGAACATCATGGTAGCAGAGAATGGCAGGGAAAGCTGTTCAGCGCACGGCATCCAGGAAGGAGGGAGAGAGAATATACAAGGGGCCAGAGACAAAGTACAGTCCACAAGGGCACACCCCAGTGACATATTTTCTCCAACCACGCCCCCACCTTCCTACAGTTTCTACCCCCTCCCACTAGCCCATTATAGCCATCAAGGAACTAAACCACTGGTGGAGATTAGAACATACATCATCCAATGGTTCTCAAAAGCCCTACTTCTAGACTTTGCTGAAATGGGATCAAGTCTTCAACACCTGAATTTTTGTGGGTCATTCCAGATCCAAACCATCAGAACAGTCAAAGTAGATTTAGGATTTTTTGCATGTGGCAAGGATCATTACAAGAGTCTGAATATGATTGATCTACTATTTGTTCCTGTCTTAAGGAATCAATGATTGAATTTGAAAAGTAGAGATCCAAAATTCAGATTTGAATAAAAAAAATCAGGTAATTCATTTGTCACCTGTATCCTGACATCCACTGGATTTTTGGTAATGAATTATTCATAGTAAACATTTCTTTATTACTTACTTTCTATTGTATGTATGTGAAAAATAAATGCAGAAATTATTTTCTGGAGTTTGAAGGATTAATTGATGTATTTAAGAATAAGAATGATAATATAAGTTGCCATATGAGAGGAAAAATAATGAAGCTGTTATGTACTGCATCTTTCCAAGAATTTCTGCTTATTCAATAAAAGTGACCACAGAGAAACAATTTTAGTAATTTTAAAAAACTAAATAGAGTCCAGGAATCTTTGTGGTTAGAAGAATCCTTACTGTAGCAAAATACCTCTTCCTCCTTACTATTATATCTGATGGAATAATTGCATTACATTCATATCTTCATTTCCACTCATTCCATTTGTTGATTTTCACATAAATAATACTGCAATAGAAACTGTTATGAATACAGGGAAGTAAAAATTACATTATTTTACTCTGGAAAGAAAAAAAAAACAGAGCAATAATAAAATGTTGTACTGACCAGCGGAAACTGCTCTTGATTATTAACTATTTAACCTTAACAAAGTATTTAACCTCTCATATTCAGGGTTTCTTTTTTTCTATTACTAGTGTATTTAACATACTAGTGTGTGTTAAATAAGACTTTTGTTAGAATTAATTTAATGATGTGTGTCTTCATGCCCACACAGCCACATGATACCTAGTAAACACTCAATAAACTTAAATGATATCTCCTTTTAAATGATAATATATGATAGAATGTGTTAATTATCAACAGTGCTTGGGAGGGAAAGATTTTTGTGAAATGAAGTAGTGTGAAAAGGCTTTGCTGAAGATGTGAAACTCTAAGAAGAGACAGATGAACTCAACATAAACACATTTTTAACAACTATTTGAAGCAAGTAAGAGCCACAGTGACTTTTTGACACTTTCTAATCAATAGGTAAATCTAGCTTTTAGAGGAAAAAGGAAGATAAGGAGAATCTAATATATAAACAAGAGTCCTCTGATTTTGCATCAGAAAAAGTTTCTTATCTTACTCCATTAAGTACTTAATTACTGGATGATCTTGGAAAAGTTATAGAAACTCTGTAAACTTCAGTTGCTGCCCATAAACTGTGAAGAATCAAATAATTAATTATATGCAAGATATTCAGAACAGTACTTGGTATAAACTATAAGAATTTGTACAAGTTGACAATTCTTTCTCTTTTTTTTTTTTAAAGAGAGAGGGACAGTGAGAGAGACAGAGACAGAGAGAAACAACTTTATTTAGTTTTTCACATGGCCTTCGCTGCTCTAACACTTAGTTGTGTACGTGGTGCTGGGGTTTGAACCTGGGTCCTCGTGCTTGCCAGGCAAGCGCAGAAACCACTGAGCCACCGCTCCAGCCCACATGTTGACATTTCGGAATTCAGATTGTACCTTAAAAATCAATGACATGTCCAGCTATATTAACTTGACTATTCTAGAAAAGAGAGATTGAAGCCACAATCACATAATGATGCTTTATGGGAAGAAGTGGGTTGAGGTTGAGTTGCGGTCCACAGAGTTAAAATATAAAAAAAGAAGAGGGTCAGTAAGGATTGAAACAAATATAGGAGATGAATTACCAAGCTGTTCACAACTTCACAAGAAAACCAGCCAGTTCTAGGCCAAAAAGAAGAAAACCAGCCAGTTCTAGGCCAAAAAGTGTATGTCTAGAAATATTTTATGGGAGCACTGTGTCACAAAATATTTTGGTGAGAGAGAGGGAGTGAGCAAGGGAGAGGAAGACAAGGATATATATATATATATATATATATATATATATATATATAGAGAGAGAGAGAGAGAGAGAGAGAGAGAGATTTCTTTCCCTTTGCCTATATGTCATTGCATAAACCTTGTTTAATTTCCCCCAATTTCCAGGTTGTGTTATCTGATTCCTGTAGGCAGCCACTAGGGAAGAGAGAATTTAAAAGGTTCTGGGTGGGTGGGTCCTGAGTGCTGGAGCCATTCAGACCCCACTACACTAGGTGTGGTAGAAGCTGGATGTGTGTACATAGGCAGCCTAGCCCAGGTGGCCACACCATTATAACCAGGAAACTGCTGGAGACGCTGGAGCTGGAAGAAGGTCAAATAGCCAGACATGGGAAACAGATGAGAAATAGCAGATCTGATGAAGACCACAACTGAGTTCAGTAGAGTGCTGCATCAATTAATTCTGCATCTGAGATTCAATTAAATACCATAACATGAGAATCGACTTCTCAGGGTTGTCTAAGGACTAAATGAGCTTGGCACAGAGCCTAGCTCAAAGAAAGTTCTTATGCACTTTGAACTCATGTTACTAATATTTTGTGATTCTTGGAAACTTAAAAAGACAAAACATACAAGTTTTAAGGAAAGTGATAGAGAAAAAAATAAAGGGTTGGATTCATGGAAATACCCTGACAGAGAACCAGAGGGTGGTGGTCCTATTCAATTCTTAAAATTGTATTTATTTCCTACCCTAGGAATAGAATCTTTGAGTCCCCTGATCCTAAAACCAACATTGGATTTATTTTAATTTAGAAAGGAAAAAATGTAATTTTATTTAGTTATGATATCTTCACCTAAAAAAGTATACACATATGAAAATCAGCAACTTGCTTACACAATGTCTTTTGGCAATATCTACATTTACTTACTGTATATATTGTGTTCATGACAAAAAAAAAAAACAGTAAAAGAGATCAGCAAATTTTCCCAGCAAATTTCCAAGAATGTCTACATGCAATTTGATTCTAAGTTCATGCTGCTTATTTTAAGGGTCTGCTTTCATTGAAACTCAACTTGAACCTGAAAAATTTCTTCTTGGAAGAGGATAGCCCTTGATGAATCACACATTTTGCAGTGTTTAGAGGTTAAACTTGTTTTAATTTTTATGTAGTCCTCTAGTTGTGCTCTAATTTGCAATGTAGTCCTGAGAACCAGACTCATTAATATTTTTCATTGTTTTCTCTTCACAACTCAACCAAATCTCTATAAATTAGATGTCTTTATTCCTACCTAATGATGTGATTCCTTTTCTAAATTTGAACAGAGCAATAATTGCAAAGCATCAAAGAGATGTATTATCTACAAAGCCTATGTTGAATGCAGAAAACCTTGATATTAAAATCCTTTGTGTGTTTAGAGGTTTTTCCAGAATCTTTTCAAGAAAATTTATAGATAACATGATATTTTTCCAATTTATGGAGCACACAACATATGCTAATGAGGTCCTTCTTACCTAGACTAAATTTGTATGTTAAGAATTAGGAATGTATATAGCTTTTACTATGTGTACAAGCTCAAACATCTGTCCAACTACTATGAATGACATGTATGTCTTTATGTACACACATTTAAAGCTACACCTCATGGCTGCAAGGCAAAACATGTCTTAATCTTATAGTCAATCTACTTGGAAAAATAAATCTCTAGTACCTGTCTTACCATACAAACAGATAATTTAGAGTGGTAACTTTCCTTTTATAATCAGTTTTCAGCTTTTTGTAAAATGATATTTAATTCAAGCATAACTCCCAACTGCCACGTAGATCTCAATTAAGAGCAGGGTGTGATTAAAAATTTAGAGGAATGATAGTAGAATCCAACTTTCCTAGGCTACAAAGGTGCCCTTGACAGGTGCCACAGAGAGAACTATGCTTCACACTCTAATGGGGTAAGAGAGTAGATGATAGTATTGCTACATTTTCTTTGGAATTATATCGTACCGCACTTAAAATAATGAGGTATATTCTTTGTGTGAATGAATGAGAAAAATATTGTCATTGTACTTCTGCTAAAATCTTCTAATGATTCCCTATTTCCCCTAGATATGAAGCAAGTTGTGTGGGAAGGAGCTTATGAACTGTGTTAAGTTTTCTCAAAATACTTACGTTGAAGCCCTAAACTCCAACATGACTGAATGTGAAGTTAGCACTTTTAGGAGGTAATAACAGTTAAGGCCATATGGGTCCATTTCTAATCCCATACAATCAGTGGCTGTATAGGAAGAAGAGTTGTCTCCATTTAAATGTACAGAAGAAAGACCATGAGGAGATGTGGTGAGAAGGCAGTAATCTAAAACCTGGGATGAAAGCCCTCACCAGGAGCCTATTCAGTCAGCAGACCTTTGAAAAATGAAGTTACAGCCTCTACAATTGTGAAAAATAAATGTCTATTGCTTAAGCCCCCTGATGTATATAGCATTTTGTCATGGCAGCCTGACCTGACTGATACAACTTAGGGACATTCAGGAACTGGCCAAGTCATAGTCTTTCTAACTTCAGCTGTCACCTACTCTAATTCACTTCAATCCCCACTTGAAGCCGACTGGAACCTCCTCTCTTCCTCTGCTGTTTAGTTCAGACATACCTGGAAAGTAACTTGGTTTAGATACTTCTCTTAGCAACCGAGGCAGATTTCCATTGTCCTGCTTCTGCATTCCCTTGGTGCCTTATATATAGCTCAATTAACAGCCTGCCACTCAACTCTGCAATTATTGATTCAGGTATTTGAACCGCTATACTGACCTTCAGGCAGAAACTTAATTCTGTTGATATCTGAGTTCTTGGATTCTAGGGATGCATGGTGCAGAGGTTAAGGTTCAGGATCTCCAAGTCAGTGCCTAGATCTATTACTTTTTAACTTGGGTAAATTATCCAACCTTTCTTAGTTTCTTTATCTGTAAAACGGGGAAGATAAAAATGCCAATTATGACTCAATGGCTTGTTAAAACACAGATGGCTGGGCTCTGGCAGAATGTCTGATTTAGTAGGTCTGGGGCAGATGGGGCCCAGAAGTGTCATTTCTAGTATTTTTCCAGGCAGCTGATGCTGCCGGTTAGGGCACACATTGTGTGTAATACAGCACCTTGAGAACTGGAACAGCATTCCATGCGTTCACCTAGCAAATATTTAGTAAGTACCTTTCTAAGTCAGGCTATTGATAGGTAGTAGGAAAACAGAAGTAAATAACTTAGTTTATGTCTTCAGAGACATTAAGAATGTCTGTTGGAAACAGATGTAAAAACAATAAACAAATGAAAAATAAATAACTTTGGAAATTGATTATGTGAAGGTGATAGGATAGTTTATATCTTAGGAAGCCTTTGATGTGAAAGGTCTCTCTAAGAATGTCACATTTGATTGGAAACCCAAGGAGGGAAAGGAGCCCACTAAGTTGAAAATATGGAACAGAGGGGAAAATAAGAGGAAATCCCTAGAAGCAGGGAAGAGCCCACGTTGTTCAAGAAATTGAAAAGAATCCTGCCTTGCTTGAGGATAAAATGAATACAGGAGATGTGATATCAAGTGAGACAGGCAGAAGCCAGGTCATTCACTGACATATAGATCTTGGTAGGTTTTTTGGATTTCATTCAGAGTACACAGGTTTAAATCAGAGGGATACCATCTACTTTATGCTTAAAAGATGATCAACTGCTGTGTGAAAAGTTGCAGGGCTAAGAAGAAAGGCTGTCATCAGGCTTTGCAAAATTCAGAAAAGAAATAAACTTGGCTGACACTAGTATAATGGGACTGGATTTGAAGAGCAGCGGTCAAGATTGGAGAGGGAGTTTGGAAGTGGAGTTTATAGCATTGGCCATGGATTCAGCATGGTGATTATGGGAAGAGCGTGTTTAAAGGGATATTAAGTTTTCAATAAGAAGAAGTGTAAATGATTGAAATGCCTTGAGAAATGCCTACTGAGTCCAGATTTGGCATTTTTTTAAAAATAGAAGCTCATTGTAGATTGAAGATCTATATTTTTCTCTAGGTAGCAAATTGCTAATAAGTTGCCAAGATATTTCAGGCACTGTCTCTGAGGACGTGGAAACACATATCACGAGCACAGAGGAGCGTGTTAGAGGAGGTTGTGATGGGACAAATGCAGATGAACCCATTTCTATTATGAACTTTACTTTTTAAGTTTCATAATAATCATATCCAATGGCAGGATTCATTGTAATATATGGGCACATGTGCATAACATAATTTGATCAATTTCTTTCTTCTTTACACTCCTTTTCCCTCTCTTTGTCTCTCTCCCTCATGAACTTCCTCTACCCTATTGGTCTCTTTCTATTTTCATGATTATTTCCCTTTTTTTCTCTCTGGCTGCCACATATGAAAGAAATCACACAACCTTTGGCTTTCTGAGTCTGGCTTATTTTTCTTATCGTTATGCTCCCTAGTTCCATCCATTTTCCCACAAATGACATTATTTCATTCTTCTTTATGGTTGAGTAAAACACATATGTATAATCTTCTTTATTCATTCTTCTGATGATGGAGACCAGGGACACCAGGGCTTGTTCCATAACTTGGCTACTGTGAATTAAACTGTTATAAACGTGGGTATGCACGCATCATTCTAGTATGCTGACTTTAATTCTATTGGATAAATACTGAAGAGTGGTGTCATATGGTGTTTCCTTTTCCATCCTCTTGTGGAATCTCCATACTGATTTCCAGAGTGGTTTTACTAATTTACATTTTGTCCAACAGTGTAAAAGTGTTACTAATTGCATCCTCTGCATCCTTGCCAGTATTTATTGTTACTTGAATTCTTGATGACTACTTGGAGTCAGACAAAATCTCAGTGTAATTCTGATTTGCATTTTTCTGATTGTTAAAGATGTTGAACATGTAAAAATATATTTATTGGCCATTTGTTCTTCTTTTGTGAAATGTCCATTTAACTCATTTGCTCCTTAATTGAATGGGGTTGTTTTCCTTTTGGGGTGAAGTTTTTTAATGTCTTTATATATTTGGATTTTAATCTTTTTTATTAAATGGATATAGAGTTACAAATGAGGGGGAAACATTATCAAACATTCAAAAACCAATGTATATATACTTAGTTATCCAGGGCTAATGCCATATCATGGATGCCCAACTTGGGTTTCCCATGTTGCTGTTTCTCCCAGAAGAACCCCTGAATTAAATGGATATCTCATGGAGGATAGAGGTCTCCTTCTGAGATGATTCCCCCGTATTCCCACCTTCTAGTGTCCTAGGTGCTCTTCCTACACCCTCCCCCCCACCGTCCCCCACCCTACGCCTCCAAGAGAAGCTAGCAAAGATTTTTTCTCTTACTGTAGGCTCACTCTTCACACTCTTGTTTCTTTTAGTGTATAGAACCTTTTTACTTGATGCCTATATTTATTAGTTCTTGGTATTTTTCCTGAGCTTTAGGAATCCTATAGAGGAAGTTGTTGCTTGTACCCATATGTTTGAATGTTAATTCTGTTTTCCTCCAGAAGTTCCAAAGTTTTTCTGGTGTAAAATCAGGAACAAGACAAGGATGTCTGTACTCACTTTTCCTGTTCAATACAGAATTTAAAATATTAGCCAGAACAATTAAGCTAAAGTAGGAAACAAAGCAGATGCCGTTTGACATTCTACCTAATGCATTTTCTTGGATGGTGCTGCCGCTACAGTCCTTCCCCCGTCAGCACTAGGCCTTCCAGATGAGCTTATTGTCCCCGGAATGAAGATGAATGTGAGACCATTGCTTTGATTTTCAAATAATACCACTTTAACACTGGCATCTAGACTATCAAATCAGGCAAATTTTATATACTATGTTCAAATGTCTAGAAGTTTCACTACAGAGAAAATTAAAAAGCAACCAAAGAAGTTAAAGGCAGGATTTAAATTTTCAAGTGGTGGCTCATAGCCTTACTTCCAAAAGGTTTTATGTCTCTAACTTTGCCCCATAATACTGGACCCTGGTGAAGGACAATTAGTGACCAGGCTGCACTGCACTCCAGTGGATACTGTTAAACCCAGAATACATCATAACGTCCAGGTGCCACCATCACACTGAGAAACTCTTTCGGACAGGGGAGAGAGTTGAAATTAGGTGGGGAGAATTCCTGTGGGTAGAGAGGTGAGGGAGAAATTACCCTAAAGTAAGTGCTTTAAACAAGAGTATAGTGGTACTTTCAATTGGCAAAACTTGAAATTCAATCCTCAGCAGCAATGAAAACTCAAAAACAGAAAGAGATTTGCAATAAATAATGTCTTTTTGATATTTGTTGCACAGTTAATATTTTATGCATCTGTGGGAACCTCTGGTCCAGCTACATTTATACTTTGTAATAATTTTTTAAAGGCTGGAAGAATACATTTATCAATGCAAAACAAGTTCACTGCTAAAGTTTAAAACCAAGGCCACAGAATGTTAAAATTTGAAACAATTATGGAAGCAATGAAAATAATATATATATATATACATATATATATACATATGTATATGGGCACATGTGCATAACATAATTTGATCAATTTCTTTCTTCTTTACACTCCTTTTCCCTCTCTTTGTCTCTCTCCCTCATGAACTTCCTCTACCCTATTGGTCTCTTTCTATTTTCATGATTATTTCCCAATATATATATATATACATATATATATATATGTATATATATATATATTTGAAATCATTACATGCAATCAATGGGATTATGAGTGGTTTTTATTTTCCTTTGGATGCTCTTAGTTGCTCTAATATTTAAATGTTTTTTAAATAATCAACTTCACTGAGATGCAATTTATATGAAAGAATGTAGAGATTTTAGAGGCACAGTTCAGTTTCAGCAAAAGTGTTAACCTGTGAAAAAATCTCTTCTGTCAACATCTTACAATATTATGTTGTGCCTCTTTGGAGTGGAACTATCTCTAAAGCCTAAACAATCACAGATCTTACTTCTGTCATCATGATCTTTGTGCAACTTGCATTTAGTTTCTTAGAATCAAAATAAAAGTTTTGAAATTCATCCATGATGCTTTGTGTATTATCAACCAATTTATTTTAAATCTGGATCTCTTATTTAATTATATGACTATACCAGTTTGTCTGTTCACTTACCAATAGCTGTTTGGATTGTTTCTAGCTTTCAAAGTTTACATTGATTGGATTTTATGAGTATTATAGCATGGAATTTTAAATTATAACAGAATTCCTGGACTATTAACATTCAAATATTTTACTCTTCAAAAATTGTGTTTTCACAAATATACAAAACTTGCAATAATATCATTTTCTCTATCCTTTTACTACTATTTTCAGAACATTTCAAGTCATACATTGCATATACATAATATAGGATACATTCTATCATCTGCCTTTTAAAAATTAAAAGAAGGAAATGCTGTTTTTAAGAAATTTAGCCACAAGCTAGATTTTCTGAGTTCATCCTTCTATTTTGCAGATCAGTTTCCATCTTGTATAATATTCTCTCAATTGGAAAAATTCCTTTAGCATATCTATAAATATGCTGACAACACATTTTTCCCAATTTTGTCTATCTGAAAATGTTTTTTTGTTCTTACTTTACTTTTGCTGAACTTATAATTCTACTGACCCTTCTGTACCTTCCTCTCTCCCACCCAATTCCAGTTCTTTATTTGTCATCATTTTGGCTTCTTACCATCATTACTTCTAAAGGGTACTACTTTGTCTCTACTGGTGTGTGTGTATGTGTGTGTGTGTGTGTGTGTGTGTGTTTGTGTGTGTAATGGGCCACTTTCCTATGGGGGCTTTATCTTTGATTTTCACCAGTATGAATGTGATGTGTATAGATTTGATTTACTTTTTGCTCATCCTGATGGAACATAGGTGAATTTTTGTGGATTATACAAAGGTTTCTATTTTTCACTAAATTTGGAGAAAATTTGACTGCAGTTCCTTAAATAACTTTCTTGCTCATTTTATTTTTCCTCTGTTTATGAGATTATAACTGCATATATGTTAAACTTCTTGACATTTTTCCAAAGGTCCATGAGGTATTCTTTTATTTTCTATTTCATATCCCTATTTTCAGTCAGTGTGGCTAATATCTGTGGATCTATAATAAACTTTATTGGTCCCTCTACTGCCATTTCCAATAGTTAATTAATGTCAAGCAGTTTAGAATTTTGCACACTGTACTAGTCTAATTTCTTTTGGACTCCTGTTACAAAAAATAGTTTAGACTGGGTAACATAAACAATAGACACATTGCTTAGAGTTCTAGAGTCTGAGAAGTTCAAGACCAAGGTACCCACAGATTTCCTGGCTAGTGAAAGCCTGTTCTTCATGAGGGATAGCCTCACATAGCAGAAGGAGCAAATGCTCTCTCTAGCTTCTTCTATAAAGACACTATTTCCATTCATTAACACTCCTCCCTCCTGACCTAATCACTTCCCCAAAGTCCCACTATTAAGACTATTGCATTGAGGATTATGGATTAACATATGAATTTTGTGAGGACATGAAAATTCAGACCATAGCAATGATTTTCAGAGTTAGTATTGCTTTTATTACTCTTCCTTCCTTCCTTCCTTCCTCTTGTTTTCTTTTCCTTTTTGAGAAATAATTGTCATTTTCCAGATAACTTTTCCAATCAGATCATTTATTAAGATCATATTTTATTGAAATCATTCAACCTGTATAATAGCTTCTTTAAATAATCATTGTATGCTAATTTTAACATCTGAGGTATTTAAGTATTCAAATTTTGATGGCTTTTCTTAATTATGGATCACATTTTTCTGCATCTTTATATGCAAAAATATAACAAAACAATTATCCTAGACATTGTGGAAAATACAGACTATGGAGTTTAGACTATGTTGTCTTTATAAAAGCAGCCTTAAATTTTGTTATAGTAGACAATTGGTTATTGGAACATCTTCTCTATTTAGTTTGTTTTTGGTCTTTTATAAGGAAAAGTTTAGGAGAGTTTCATGATAATACATAATTTTTAATCCTTAGAAGTGATCATTTGGTTTTTTCAGCTGGATGCTGTAGATGTTAACAATGTCTTTCCATTTAACTAGGCCAGTGTTTCAAAATTTCCTAATGTATCTCTATTCTGCTGTCCTCTTTATATCACTCTCTGCTAAGCTTTATAGATTCTTGCCCTATTCAGGCATTGCCTCGCTTTTCACTGACAATATGAAGTACCCCACCATTCATCAACCCACAATACTCTGTTACCTCCCACTGTACATCTTCCTCCTCTCTGGCAATCTGTTCTAAAACTTTCAAACCTTCAAGAACTCTAAATGCTGATCATTTACTCCTCAGCTCAGTTAAACCATTGGTTTGTTCTTGGTTTCTGTTTTTCTGTGCTGTGGCTGGGAAAATGTAAGTATCCATGCAAAAGTAGTGTAGATCATGGGGTGCCTCTCCCATTTCCCTTCAGAAATTGGAGTGTTTGCTGTCCATTAACCAATGATTGACAATAGTCATCTCTTGTATTTCCTTTTTACAGCAAGTAGGCAAGTCTGGCAGAGTCAATCCACCATTGCAAGAAGTAGGAATGTGTTAAGAAATATTTCTGGTGATACGAATTGCTTTAAGTATTATTTTATGTTCTGCTTAATTATATGTATATATATATCTTAATTATATGTATACATATATATCTTCAGCTGTATGGAAGATAAATCAATGTTATTTCAAAGATGTGAGAGTGTAGCAGAAATTAGGTGCTTATAAACACTTGCTAATCACTGAATGAGCTAATATTTTCACAGTTGATAACCTTTCTTTTCCAAATTCATATGTTTTCTTTCTTATTTCCACATTACACGATCATCTTATCTCTATGACATTGAAGATTTTCACATGCAGGATCCAGGTTCAAGTCACAAAATAGCTAATATGTGTTGCCACGTACCATAGGACATTTTATTTTGTTCATCGTGAGTGATGGAGTGAAATAAAAGAGAAAATTTAAAATTTTTACACGTCCATCCTATTCAAGCTACTTAATTTTTCCCCCTTTCCCTCTTCTTTTGATGTGTATTTAAAATGAATCATTCAACACATCTGGTATACATTTAGCTTCTTTTTCACTTTTTCTTATGTAAGTCATTCCTCCTTAACCACCAAGTCAAGGTTATAACTACATTTTATTAAAACAGTGAGATCAACTATAAATTGTTCTTCCCTTTGACAGGTTATTTGGTAGATCCATCCATTTAAGCTTCTAAGACAGCTTCTAAGAAGTGTAACTTCTGAAAAAAAATCTACTCTTTTAAAAATATTAGATCAAGTAGTTCTTGAAAATGCCAGGTGACTTTCAAGACCTAGCACGGTATACCTATTTGTTCTTAATGCTGTTGGTCTTCTGTTTTTGTAAATGTATAGAGAATTTTGCTGTTTTGAATTTAGCTTTTGGTGTTTCTAGTTGGAATATTTTATATATTTTCCCATCTTTGTGCAAAAGAGTTACTAAAAAATGAAAGTTATCTAGGGAGACAATAAAAAATGCAGTATACACTTTACCTCCATGAGAATCCAAATACTTATGCAATCATTTAATTCTGGAAAATTCTCAATCTAAGCATTTATGTCACTTGTAGGGGCAAAATATAGAAGAATCAAGAGACTGGGGTATGGGTGATATGGGGGTAATTCTGGTTTAATAACATAGGCGTATCCTGTTGTTACTATATATGCATTTATGATTGTTCAATAACTCAACTCCTTGATAAAAAATTTTAAAAAGCACCAAAAGTTATGAGTTGCTAGTTTTTGTTATTATGGCATATAGAGGTTTTCCCTGCCTTTAAATATAACTTTTTGACTTCTTTTTTAGCCTACTAACCAGACTGGTATTTCCCCACATTCTTAGAATATGAATGTCCCAGAGTCCAGCAACTGACAAGCCAGTAAACCGTCCTATCTTGTAATGTTCCTGGAAGAATCTATTCATGGCACACCGATTCAGCACTGCACCACTGATCATTCAGCCTCACGAGTAAATTTTTCACTCAGTTCTTGTCCTTGGCCATATCAAGTTCTAAATGGTGCTTGAAATTTCTGATTCTATAAGATATAGAGGAAAGCTCACAGCATGTAGGAGACCTGGACATTATTTTTGGCATCCTTTCTCATGCTGTGCAACCTCTCTGAACCACTAGTTCCTTACTTGTAAAATCTAAATAATGAATATCATTGATTTGAACCTGATCAGTAGGAATTTTACAGGGTCTATCAATTAAAGTAGGAGCTCTTAATAAGCGTATGGAATTTGTCATTTTTCACAAATTCTAATCACTTCATTTTTAGGAAATGTGGAGGTAATGGATCCTGTTTTCACCTAAGTGGACTTCTCAAACAACTTCTAAATTTTCATGGAGCGAGTAATTCTTATCTTGGGAAGAAAGCACATCTCTACCTGCATACTTGTTCCTCACTTGTGTCTGCAGATGGTGAGCTGTCTATTACTGAACAAATCACTGGGAATATAAAAGTCATTTGTGATTATCCTCACAATGGAAATTTCTCAAAAAAAGTTTATTTTGCAGAAGTTTAAATTAGTTACCCTATGCAATAAATCTTATTTAAATTTTACATTGTAGATTTTTCTTAAGCCATTTTTAAACATAGACCACAGGCCCTGCAGCTGGAGCAAACTGAATAAAAATCCTATCTTTTCCTCTTACTAGATGCATAACATTGTACTAGTTGAATATTCTTTATGAATCTCATTTTTCAAACTCATTAAATGGGAATAAGTGCATCTACCTTTCAGGTATTTGTCATGATTAAATGAGATAGCTTATGTAAAAATATTCACTGTTGGCTTTCATCAAATATTAACTCCCTTTCCACTTTTTCATTCTGGCTTTGATATATGCTGCTGAGTAATGACTTTTTCAATTTCCTGATTTTCAGAAATCAAGTTATTCAGTCTTATGACCAGCTAAGTTAATCTTTAATTTTGGTTATTTGCTTTAGTCTAGTAATCTATAGAATACATATATGTGTGTGTGTATATATATATATATCTATATATATACATATATATATATATTGTTAAGAGAGAGGGACAGTGTGAGAGAGAGATAGAAAGAAGTAATCAATTTTATTTAGTTTTTCATGTGGCTTTCATTGCTCTGACACTTGCTTATATATGCAGTGCTGGGGTTCAAACCCATGTCCTAGTGCATGTCAGGCAAGCACTATAACAACTGAGCAACCACTCCAGCCTCTATAGAAGTTTTTAATAAACATCAATTTCCTTTTCAAGTTTTGACATGAAAACATACATGTGACTGAATTGTGTAGGTAGAATCATTTCCAGCCATTTGGAATTTCCCTTAATATTATTAAAAAGAACATTTCCCTAGGCAGAATTGTGTAAACCAGCACAATTCCTGTCCTCTCTCTGGTCATAACCCATGCCATACCTGTATCTTTAGCCATATTTCAATGTCAGGATAACCCTGTGTGATATGCATGATACCAGGTTTAAGGTTTTTGAATCAGTAGTGGGAAGAGATTATAATAACTTAATAGATATTGTTGTATCCCACCTATCCCTCAGTTACACTTTTTTGTTTAAAGTATGATAATATAACACATTTCTTGATAAATGTAGAGATATAATTGTCAGACTGTTTTTAGATTTCCAAAAGATAAAGCTCTATCCACCCTTAACCATTCTGGAAGGGAGTAAATTTTAATAGAGGTCATAGTGACTTAGTGACAATCTTCTTGATGAAATAAGGAAATTGATTTCCTTTTCCTTGGGATTTGACCAGAGCCTTGAGGAAATAGGGATGGGAGACTTTGAAAAGGCAGAAAAAAATCCAGAGGGTGAGGCCTGGAAATGGCCTTTTTGTTATTGTTGTTGTTTTCAAAGGGAAAAGGACACTGAGAAAGAGAATTGATTTTATTTAGTTTTCCATGTAGCTTTTGTTCCTCTGACACTTTGTTGTGTATGTGGTGCTGGGATTTGAACCTTTGTTCTCAGGCATGCCAGAGAAGCACTGTAACTACCTAGCCCCTGCTCCAGCCCCAGAGATGGCCCTTTAGAGGGCATTGGAAGTCATCTGGACTTGTGCAGTTTGTGTTAATTGCCCTCTTTCATGTTCCCTTCCATTATCCCCAGACAGTTCATTAACTCTCATTAAGGTTTAAAGGTTGGTCTCTTATATTGTAAGAGATTAAGGGGAAGGGTATGTTGTATACCTGTACAATATTTTAAAAAGGAATAATTCTGTCATCTCTCCTGAGACTAGAGGTGGTGGCGAGAGCCATGGAGATCAAGGACAGCTTCAGTCCCAAAGCTGTGTGCCTTTATTGCAGCAAGGTCAGGGGTTGGTGGCTGGTTTAGTCTTCTTTTTTGCTGCTGTGACTAAAAGTCCTGACAAGAACGATTTTAGGAGTAAAAGTTTTTTGTGGGGCTCACAGTTTCAGAGGTCTTAGTTCATAAAAGACCAGCTCCATTCCTAGGGGCTCAAGGTGAGGCTGAACTTCATAGTGAAGAGTGTGGCTAAGAGAAGCTGGTCAAGGAATGGTTACAAGAAGTAGAGAGAGAAAGAGACTCCACTCTCTAGATACAAAATAATACCCCCAAGGCACGCCCCCGATGACCCACCTTTCACAGCCACACTCCACCTGCCATGAGTTTCCAGGTAATCCATGTCAGGGGGTTACCACACTGATTGGGTCAAGGCTTTCATAACCCAGTCATTTTACCTCTGAGTCTTCCTGCATGGTCTCACATGAGCTTTTTCTTTTTCTCTTTTTAAAGAGAGGGACAGTGAGAGAGAGAGAGAGAGAGAGAGAGAGAGAGAGAGAGAGAGAAAGAAATAATTTTATTTAGTTTTTCACGTCGCCCTCGCTGCTCCAAGACTTTGTTGTGTATGTGGTGCTGGGATTTGAACCTGTGTACTTGTCCATGCCGGGCCAGCACTGTAACCGCTGAGCAACCGCTTCAGCCCCTCACATAAGTTTTTGGGGCCACCTTTCATCCAAACCGTAACATTCTGCCCCTAGAAGCAAGTATGATTTTTCTTGAATGGATGCCTGATTGCTTCTCTAATGTTTTGAGGACATCAGACTCCTTCACTCTTCCGAAGCAGACTCCCCAGTGATTCTACATGGAGTTTCCAGGGCTTCAGCTTCAGACTGGGATAACATAATTGATCTCTTTTTTTCTGAGAATTCAGCATCCTGGACTGTGCAGCTACTGGTTCCTCGAGCCCTTTAGCCTGCAGATGGCCACTGTGGGACTATCCAGACTCTGGTTGTGTAAGCCAATCTAATAAATATGTTCATATATATGTATATATACACATATAAAACATATCTATATCTATCTATATATCTATGTATCTATATCTATATCCATATCTATATCTATATCTATATCTATATCTATATCTATATCCTATTGATTTGATTCTGTTCCTCTAGAGAACTTTGATTAATATATTGGCCATTGACCTTTCAGGATTGGGAGAGGATGTTTTCAAATGTCTAATTATGAACCACAAAGGCAGTGAATGTTCCTACTTTGGAAACTTGAATTACATATTAACTAAATGAAATTTATTAGTAAGCTGCTTTCAATTAACATTTTAACATCTTTAGAGAGAGTTAAGGAGAATTCAATTCAGTTATGAGTTGTCATATATTAGTTTTAGAAAAGAAGTGCTTTAAGCAAGGTCAAAAAGAGTTGTAATACCTTGCCACTAGGAAAAAGAAATATTTTCCAGAGTGGGAATTTTTTGAATAAAAGGTTTGAGTGGGGAAGAGACTAAAGAAAGAGAATGACAAGATTCTGATTTCTGTGCTGGGAATGTGGGCACTGTTGGGATAGGAGAATCCAGAGTAGCACTTTGCTGAAGGTCATAGGGGACAGTTTGTAAAACTATTTGATCTAAACACAGGTACATGCTCAAAGCATTTGAGCTGAATAATTAATGCCATCTAAAATAGCAAAATTTGTTCATTCTTTCTTAAAAATTTTTGTTGCTAGCCTCTTTGATGGCATTTCCCCAGCAAGTGCATATTGCTTTATTTGGCCAAAATGATTAATGTCCTTTCTTTCCAATGAGCTCACAATAAACATTTTTGTTAGGACCCTTGTATACATTAAAGTATTAGGAAGCTAGCCACGTTTTTTTTTCTTCTAGGATTTCACATCAAACTAGCAGAGAATTACAAAGACTACATAAAGTTTCTTAAGAAAACATTCCATTAAATATTAAAGTTGGTGTTTGAATTGGCTCTTTTCGAGGTACACAATCTCAAAAGGCTGAAGTCAAACTAATATAACATTGAATTTTAGTTTTGGAAGTTTTCTTACATGTCATTTTGTCTGATCCCCTTTGTTATTCAAGAATGATTTCTGTATTATCTCTAATTTTTCTTGTGTTTAAATATTCTACTTCTCATTTGTATTGATAAAACTTTGATTTGGGGTAACCTTTGCAAAATTTGACTTTCATACTTACCCTAAAGTTATGAGTTTTCTAAGGGTTGAGCTATTAATTTTCAGATTGCCCTCAGCAAAAGCTGTGATAAGTTCTACTACCAGCTTGCAATATTTAGAGATTCACCAGTCTCTCATGATTGACTGTCAATCCCTCTTGTCTGTGGTAAGTAGAACCTGGTGACCTTTGAGGCCAACTTTAAAATACTCTGCTAATTGGAAAATTGTAGTCTGTAGGCATGTATAGACCTGATGTCACCAGAACTCTTTTCTTACTTGTGAGAAGATCAACCAATGCTTGGAGATATGTAGGGGTCATTGATAGTTCTAGATCTCTTTCTTTACTGTGGGATTCTTTGTGTTGCTGTTTCAGTTGCCGCTCTATTGTTTATCAGAATTGATGCAAATGGAGAGGAACCTGTGATACAATGTGGCTCTGTATATGTGTTAATTATAGGGGGTGCTCAGGCATGAGGCTGGATTTGAACTGCAAACTCTGATGAGTAGTGGCACCAACAACAGACCACCTAAGACTTCCTATGAAATGAGAAAAGCTTCCTTACGATTTGGTCACACAGGATGATGAAGAACAAGCATTTTTTTTTTAGTTAATTAGCTAGATTTTACATTATTTTAATTTTCCCACTTTTATTGATATATTATAGTTGTACATAGTTATGGAAATGCTTGTTACATGATCTTTAAAAATGTGATTGACTAATTTTGTTGTTGTACAATCATAAATACGCATGTATTAACAATATGATATGCCCCTAATACTAATCCAGAATTACTGCCACATCACCCACACCTCTACCTCTTGACTCTTTTATAAATTCCCCCTACAACAGATATAAATGTCTATGTGTATAAACACACACACACATATGTGTGTGTACAATTGTTCATTTTCCAGAATTAAATGCTTGCATAAGTATTTTATCTACTTAATCTGCACTGAGTAGATTACATTACATTACATAGAGTAATCTACGTTGTTGGTTCTCCCCCTAGATCCCTTTGAATTCTTTCCTTTGCCTGATGGCACCAACTAGGGTCTGGTGGACTATATTGAATAAAAGTATTGAGAGTGGGCAGCCTTGGCCTGCCCCCAAGTTCATGGAAATGCTTTCAGCTTTTCTCCACTTAGTATTATACTAGCTGTGGGTTTGTCATATATGGCCTTTACATAATTAAGTTCCTTTGATCCCTATCTTTTCCAGTGTGGATTTTATTGAAGGACTTTTCTGCATCAATTGAGATGAATATGTGGTTCTTGTCATTAATTCTGTTTAAGTGATGAATCACATTAATTGATTTATGTACGTTAAATTAGCCTTGCTATATGGATTTCAATGCCTGTTAATGGACTATTTAGGATTTCAATATTGTCCTGTGTCAATTTGAGAATGTTGTTTGTATCTAGAAATTTGTTCATGTCTTCCAGATTATCTGATTTGGAGGTGTATATTTTTTCAAAACAGGTTCTGATAATCCATTGGATTCCTGTGGGGTAAGTGCAGATCACTCCATTTCCATTGGTGATTTTGTTCAATTGCTTCATTTTCCTCCTTTTAGTGAGATAGGCTAGGGTTAAGTAAATTTTATTTAGTTTTTCAAAATACCAGCTCTTTCTTTTATTGATTCTTTTTATTGTTTTTCTTGTTTTATTTTATTTTCAGTTACATTGATTTCAACTCTGATATTGGTTCTTTACTGCCATTTGTGACTTTGAAATTAATTTGTTCTTTTTGTAGGGATTTGAGGTAGAGCATAAGCTTATTTATTCAGGATTTCTCCTGGTTTTTAATGTAGTCTCTCAGTGCTAAAATTTTTCCTGTAAGAATGCTTTCATGCTGTTCCAGAGATTTCAATATACTGTGTCTTTATTCTCATTTGCTTTTAATATTTCTTGATTTCTGTTCTCATGTCTTCTTATATTCATTCTTCATTTAATAGGGTATTAATCAATCTCCATGCATATTTTTATTTTCTGTTATAATCTTTGCTGTTAACTGCTAGTATCAAATCATCATGGTCTGATAGGATACGTGGGATAATATCTACTTTTTATATTTGCTGAGATTTCCTTTGTGAACTGGAATATGAATCATTTTGGAGAAGGATTCATGTGTTGCTGATAAGAAGGTAAACTCAACCAATTTGGGGTGGAATATTCCATAGATGTCTGTTAAGTCCATTTGATTTATGGAGTTGTTTAGATTGGAGATTTCTTTACTGTTTTTGCTTTTGCTTTGTTGATCTCTCTATTAGTGATAGAGGAATATTAAAGTCTCCTATTATTATTGTGTTGGGGTCCATAAGTGGTTTTATGTCAATGAGTATTTTTTCTACATACTTGGGAGCACTGATGTTTGGAACACAGATCTTCACTATGGTTATATCTTCATGATGTATTGTTCCATTACTATGATGTAGTGGTCTTCTTTATCTCTTCTGATTAAATTTTGGTTGAAATCTACTTTGTCAGATATAAGTGTTGAAACACCAGCTTGTTTTCTTGGGTTGTAAGCCTGGTTGATTTTTTTCCCATCCTTTCACTCTCAATCTGTGATGTCTTTGGCTGTAAGATAGATTTCCTATAAGTAGCATGTTTTTGGGTTATGTTTTTTGATCCAGTCTGCTAAACTGTGTCTTTTGTTTGGTGTGTTGAGACCATTCACATTCAATGTTAGAATAGTTATGTAGTTGTGATTCACAGTAATTGTGGTTTTATTTTATTCTCTTTTTTATTCTGTTTTGTTTTTTATTAGGAGAGAGACAGAGAAAGAGAATCAATTTTGATTTAGTTTTCCATGTGGCTATTGTTGCTCCAACACTTCATTGTGTATATGGTGCTGGGGTTAAAATCTGTGTATTCACACATGCTAGGCAAGAGCTATAACTAACAAGCTACCAATCCAGCCCTTTGTCATCACGTTTTATTAGTGAGTTCTGAGCCATCTTGGTTGTCTTTTGACAGCATGTACTTTTATTGAATTTCCTTTGTTTTGGGGTTTTGAGGAGTATTTGCTTAATCTTTCTTCTGGAGTTTATCTCTGAAAATTCTTTGTAATGCTAGTTTTCTGTTCATGAATGGTGACAGTTTGATCTTATTGTGAAATGCAATATTTCCCCTTCAAATATGAAGCTGAATTTTGCTGGGCATAGTATTTTTTTGTTTCAGGTTGTGTTCATTCAGAGATTAAAATACTTCCTTTCATGATCTTCTTGCTTCTAAGGTTTGAGCTGAGTAGTTGGAGATGATCCTTATTGGTTTGTCTCTGAATGTGATTTTTTCTCTTGGCAGTCTTCAAAATTCTTTCCTTGATTTCCCTGTTATGCATTTTGAATATGATGTGAACTTCTTTTTTTTTTATTTTTAGAGAGAGGGACAGTGAGAGAGAGAGAAAGAGAGAATCAATTTTCTTTAGTTTTTCACGTGGCTTTCGTTATTCCAAGACTTCATTGTGTCTGTGGTGCTGGGGTTTGAACTTGTGTACTCGCACATGCCAGGCAAGCGTCATAACTGCTGAGCCACCACTCCAGTCCATGAGCTTCTCTTTTTATTAGGCCTATTGGGTATATACTACATGTTTCCTGGATGAGCATATCTGACTGTATTTTAATATGGGAATTTTTTTCTTTCTTTTTTGAGAATATTCTTTATGACAGTCTTATGCATTTTGAGTTTTTTTTTGTATCCCAATTACTCGTATTTATTATTTCTTTTTATTTTGTCCCAGACATTTTGAAAATTTTGCTCATGCTGTGAGTTTTTTCTTTTTTTCATCAATGCGCTAAAGATTACTTGGTTTATCCTCAATATTGGAAGTTTGTTCTTTAAGATGTGAGTTTCTGTTTTCTTTAGAAATTAACCTATTATAACATTCTCCCATTATTCCTTTGATGTGATTTACTGAAGATTTTAGCTCTGCTACCTCCTTTTTCAGTATGTCTATCTCTTTGACAATAGAGTTTTTCATCTCTTGAGTTTTCTCACTTAATACCTTAATTAATTCTTCTTTTCATTGTTCCTTTTAGTAATCAGATTGTTGATAATTTTTTCTAGGTTTTCATCCCACTCCCTGTCCAAGGCCTTCTTGATAGGGAAATTGTGGGTTTGAGGTGAACCTTTTCTGGTGGGATTCTTTATTTTTGAAGAGCTACTTCTAGGTCTTTGAACTGAGGTTCACTGTAGTGAAGCAAGGCAGGTCTCCAGGTGCTTTTTTCTTGTAGGTCAAAGGGTTGAGTAAGACACACCCCATTTGATGGCTACCTTTTTCTCCAATGCTGCTTCTGCCAGGACCCTTGTTTTGCTGCACCTTTTGGATCTAGGCTGCAGGGCAAAAATCTGGAATATGTTGATGGGGAGGGAAGCCTGCTGGATTGTTGAACCACAGTAGCAGGGGTGAGTCACTGTGTCCTGGGGTCTTGAAAGCACAGGGTATGCTGGAATGGGGTCTGTGGCCTGTGTGCCACAATGGGACCTGACCTGAGATCCTTGGCAGTGGGCATGGGCCCTATCCTATATATATGGAGCAGACTGTATGCACTGTGACTGGGCAGCTCCTCTTAGGGATCTTTGGGGTGTCCTGGGTGCCTGGTAGCAGAGTCCTGGGCATGCTCATCTGGTGGGTGGGGCAGCTGCAGTCAGGAGCTTCCACCTCTGAGGTGTCCTGGGTGCCTGATGGCCCAGGGGAAGTATTCTGGGCCTGCACAATATGTGGGCCTTTTATTTTCATGAATTTTCCCCCATCAGTCTTTTTGTTTTTCCTTTCTAGTATCCACAGATGAAAGAAAGTATATGACCCCCTCTTGAATTTGAGTTAATTTTGCTTAACATAATGGTCCCTAGTTCCACCCATTTTTCTGAAAATGGCAATTTCATTTTTCTTTATGAATGAGTAAAATTCCATTTTGTATATATACCACAGTTTTAAAACTGTTATTTCATTGATGAATACCTAGGCTGGTTCCATAATTTAATTATTGTGACTTGTGTTTTGTACCCATGGATATGCATGTATTACCACAATATGATGACTGTAATTCTTCCATATAAATACTGAGGAGTGTTATGTTTGGGTTTTATGGGGGGGTTCCATGCCTACTCTTTTGAGGAAACTCCATACTGATTTCCACAATAGTTGTACTAGCTTACAGTCCCACCGACAGTGTAAAAGTGTTCCTTTTCTACACATCCTCTCCAGCATTTATTATCATTCATATTGTTGATGACTGCCATTCTGACTGGAGTGAGATGAAATCACAGTGTAGTTTTAATTTGCATTTCCTTGATTGCTAATGTTGTTAAACATTTTTTTCACAGATTTGTTGGTCATTTGTACATCTTCTTTTGAGAAGTGCGTGTTTAATTCATTTGCCAATTTTTTGATTGGTTTATGTGATTTTTTGTCCAAATTTTAAGTTTTTTATACACTCAAGATATTAATTCTTTGTCAGAAGAGTAGCTAGCAAAGATTTTTTTTTTCCCATTCTGCAGGTTCTTTCTTCAGCTTCTTTATTTCCTTTGCTATGCAAAAGTTTTTTATTTGATGCTCTCCCCTTTATTAACTATTAGCATATTCCTGACTTTAGGGGTCCTATTGATAAAGACATTTCTTATGCCTACATGCTGAAATGTTGACCCTATGTTTTATTCTAGAAGTTGCATAGTTTCTGTTCTAATTCTTAGATCTTTCATCCGTTTTAGGTCTATTTTTGTGCAGAGTGAGGGATAAGGGTCTAGTATCAATCTTCTACATATTGATAAGCATTTTTGCCAGCACCATTTTTTAAAAGGTTTTTTCCCTCCAATGTATGTTTTTGGCACTTATGTCAAGGGTCAAATGACTGGAATTGAGTGGATTTTCTCTGTTTCTTCTATTCTCTTCCATTGGTCTGTGTGTCTGCTTTTATATAGTACCATACAGTATTTATTACTATAGCTCTGCAGGATAATTTGAAGTCAGACATTTTGATGCCTCCAGCGTTACTTTCTTGGCATAGTGTTGTGAAGCATATTTTCTAATGGCAGGATGCTAGAGCTATCACATGCTCCATCCTATTGTTTTCCTGGTCTGTGAAATAGATTCTATCTCCAATTGATAGTTATCATCTGTTTATGTGCCAGTGTAGTCTATATATAGATGCACTGAAGTATTAAGTAACATGTTCAAATTGGACAGCTAACTAGTGGAATACTTATACTTTCAGCCCAGAGACACTCCTGGATTAGTTTTTGTTGCTGCCATAACAAATGACCACAAACTTAGTGACTTAAAAATAAAACTATCTTACATTACCAAAGGCCAGAAATCCAACATGGCACTGCTGGTCAAACATAAATATATCCATAGAAACATTTCTTTTTCTAAATGTTTCATAGGAATTGAGTTTGTAGCTTTTTTCCAGTTTCTAGAGGCCACTGCATTCCTTGACTTGTAACTGCCTTTTCCATCTTCAAAGCTAAAAATATAGCACCTATCATCACATCTCTTTCTCATCTTGGTTCAAAATGGTTCTCAGTATTTAAAGTCCCATGTAAGCAGATGGATCCAGAATAATCTCTACCACACATTTATTAATTTAATCATAATTTTAAAATCACTTTATAGTATAAAATAATTTATTTAGTAACATACTTGTTTGTCCTAGTTCTGGGATCAGGACATAAATATCAGGATTGCCTACAATTCCCCTTTGATTTTATCCTATAAACCTATTGCTCTAGACCACTTACAATCTTTGCTTCAGCATTTTTTTTGAAAATTCCAGCATTGAATCCATTCATAACAAATGGTGAATATTCAATAAATATTTTTAGAAAATTAAATAATTATGTAAAATTCTGGAATTTGGACATGTTGTTTCACTGAACATAAATGAACTGATTATGACTGATTCTAGGCATGATTGTTTGTAACATCATTTAGACTCTTATATTGGGAGATAAAGGTTAACCAGTTTTCTCAGAGGAACAGAGATGTGTATTTGGTTTGCAGTTGAAATAGTAAGATGAGCTCTTGCTGTATAGCAAGGCTAATTAGTTGACAGCATTACTAATGCATGCGTTATCAGGAGTATTTTGGATACAACTGATCTCTGCTTTCAGGGTGATCCCCTTGGTTGGTGTAAAATTCTTCTGGGAACAAAGCATTCAGAAACTTCAAATATGCTAAAATATTCAAATGGAAAACATTGATGAAATTTTGATCATATCAGTTAATTTTTTGGGTCTGTTTCAAGTGAAGACTGGGTATAAGCAATTAGTAAAGGTGCCAGAAAATAAAACCCTTATGGATGCAAATTAATTGGAGACAGTGGGAATACTGTAAAAATGCTTCTCTGAATTAAACTCTTAATGGTAGCTAGCAAGAAATATCTGAAAATTTGGCAAAAAGCTTTTTTGTTGATGTTGCATTTTTTAATTTATTTTATTTTATTAGGCCTACCTGGATTGGAGGTGGGGAGGAAATCTGGAGGAGATGGTTAAACAAAGGTGGGCTACTTGACACATTACTAATAGTAGTCTGATTGCTAAAACTTGACAATGGGATTAGAGCCAGTAGGCTCCCTTGATATTGCTGTAAGCAACTACAATCGGTACTAAACTAATTTTTAGACAAAGAGTGAAATTAGATCAATGATCATTCAGGGTACATAACAAAATAATACTTTGACGAGGGTTTGGCATCTTAATGTGATTAAGAGATCTCATTTGAACATGAAGTGAAATATGGCACAATGCCTTTGGCAGGATTTCAAAATGCCCAATGTTTCTGTTTGACTTACCCTACTTTTCCCCAGTGACAGGTTTCTATAGGTATCATACACAGTGAAACACACAATTGAGTACAACAGCAAACTACAAAGGGGAGATGTGTGTCTTTAAGGAAAAACTAAAGGCATAAATTTGGGCTTCCAAAACAGAGATAAATATATGCATTTCTCAGAGATACTGAGAAATAACTGTGAACATGACAGCAATGTCACTTCAAATTACTTACTGCTTGCATTAGGGGTAGCAAATGTTTTATTAATAAGCAAGTGGTTAGAGCTCTATTTACTCCCAACTATAGGTGTATGGAAAGCCAGGGGAGGCCAAGCTGAAACATTTGACAAGAGAAATGATTTAAGGTGACTGACAGTACTGGTAAGGAAGGGGAATTGGCCCTGTAGTATCAGGGACAGCTGAAGTGGAATGGTACTTCTGGGTGGAGGTCAAAAGTTACTGGGAGCCCCAACTTTGTCAGGATAGAGAGGTATCGCAAGGACTGAGTGGCTGATGAAACAGTTAGGTGGATATAGGAGAAATTTGAAGGGGAGCTGGAGGGAGGAGGATAGTAGAGTGGGAGAAGCAGGAGGAGAGAGAGTGGGCAGGACATGGAGATGGAGGGATTTAAAAATACAGATAAGATACAGCAAGAGCAAGAGGGAGTGAGATATAGCAAGTAAGAGGGAGCAAGAGAGAGAGAGAGAGAGTTACTGCTTCATTTGGTGCAGAGTATAATTTAGGAACTGTAGTCTTCTATCATGAACTGGCTAATCAATGACTGTAATGCACTTGGAAAGTAGTAAGTTTTATATAAAGTTAAATAACAAAAATGCTGGAATTTGGTTAAGGATTGCAGTCAAAAGCAGCCTTCCAGAAGAAAGCTGGAAGTTTATTTATTTGGAGAAGAGTCTGGGTGGCTTTTGGAGACTCACTGTAAACCACAAGTGAATTTCCCATGGGTGGGGCTGGGGGTGGTGGTGAGGGCCTCAGATGCATCTTTCCTGGGCTGTAATTATGGTTATTGCAGTCCATGGGCCACTTCTAACTCCTCTGAATTCTTTGCACTGCATTAAAAATGGTCTGCTACAATGACTCATTGGCATGAATGAAACTTCCTGATTAGGGGTTCTGCTGGCTGTGATGTATCAGTGCAGAGTTGTCAAAACAAAGTCATTGTAAAGATATCCAGCAGTTACTTACAATACAAAAGTTACCTCCTGCAGAAGGTTTTGAGTTTTCATAGGTACCTGATTCACCTGCTTCTTCTGTCCTGGAATAAGATCTCAAAGTTCTAACAATCTTCACCTTGTAACTGCTCTTTCAAGAAAACACACACACACACACACACACACACACAATCTGATTCATCAAACTCTTTTTGCCATTTTAAGTTCTATGATATTTCTCCACCTATACTTTTTATTTTAAAGAGAAAATAGTTCCTCTCATTTAGGATATTTAATTACCAGCATATTAATCTTCCAATTTTAGGTTGCTCAATGAATTCTTATTGAGAAAAGAGCTATAGCCAACAATATTGCAAGAGTGTATTTTTAAGCAAACAGCAATGTCTTTGGAATGTGTGCGCATAAATATTAATTAGGAAGAGAAACAAGACAGCAATGAAATAGTTTCTATTAATTATTTTGGCTTGTTTTCAAATTTGGCCTGACTTTCTTTTTCAGGAGCTCCCGGAACAATCTGTCTTGGCCTATTTATGCAGTGAAGGTGTCTAAAAGCCAGTAGCTAAGTTTAGTAGTATGTCCTCCTGAGAAGGAATTTTCTTTCTTCCTTGCTAATCTGGGACCATGATGAGACAGAAAGGAGTATTTTGATTCTCACTGTTTAGCCAGATGGTTCTCCTGGACAAGCTGTCAGGGGGATTCCCAGGGCTTTTTGGCTCTAACTGGGACATGTTTTCCAACAATTGTTGACTCACAGAACTTCCCAGAGATTTGTAGTGCTTAAGAGCTCAGATAATTCCCATTAAAAAGAAAGGGCAAAGTGCAAATCCGGTAGCTTCTCAGTCATCAGGAACGCCTGCGGTCTATAGCAGCTCAATATCCAGAAGCAGACAATGAATTTCTCTGTGCAGCAAGGTGGAGCCAGAATTGAATTTTATGTTTTCTTTGGCAAAGTTCTAACAGGTTTGATTATCATTCTAGGTTTTGCAACTTTAAATTTGTGTTTTATACCATGGAAGAGTTGAAGTGAGATACAAAGAAGGCAAGCACAAGGCTGCTGCTAATGGCACACAGGGTGGCAGGAGGAAGTAAGCTGATGGGAAGTTAGGAAAGACACTACATGAGCAGACAAAAAATCGGAGAGCCAGTTCTCA
The DNA here is from genome assembly GCA_004027875.1 of Aplodontia rufa. Lineage (NCBI taxonomy): Eukaryota > Metazoa > Chordata > Mammalia > Rodentia > Aplodontiidae > Aplodontia > Aplodontia rufa. The sequence goes on from PVKS010009861.1 coordinate 40,592, forward strand.
ACCAGGAAGAATGTGGGGAGAGAAATCCCCACATCCCCTCACCCTTCAAGAAATCACCATTCAATATTTTACATTATTATCCACAACCTTTTATCATCAAGAATAGAACTGACTTAACTGTCATAAGAAAAACTGCAAATGGCTGATAAATGTATGAAAAATGTGTAGCCACAGGTTATTAAAGAGATGCAAATTAAATATGAAGGCTTCTGTGTCAAATACTCAAAGATTTATAAAACAGTTGCTATGTAATGTCACCGAAAGGGCAAAGGAGCAGGCATTCTCAGCTATTGCAGTGGAGGCAAGAATTGGTGCCACCACTGAAAGACAACCTGGCAACATCTACAAAACGATTTAAAAATGTGTGCACTCTTTGGTCCATCACTCCCATATACAAGAATTCATTACCAGAAAATTAAGTATGTTTCTAAAGATTTAATTTCCAAGACTATTGGCAGGAATTTGTTTTAGTTGTCAAAGATGAAAAATATTATAATATTCTAAAATAAAATTATGAGATATTCCATAAAAATAGTACATGATGACTAGACATGATATCCAAGCTATTAATATGAAAAGATGTTCTTGCTGAATTAAATAGAAAAAACTATATTATAAAAACTGACTAATACATGAATCCATTTTTGCTTAAAAATACATATGGAAAAAATATCAAAATATTTTAATAATTTCTGAGTACTGGATTGTGATTGGCTTTCATATTTTTGAGTTTACCTTTATTTCTTTCCTTTATAGCAAAAACAAAGAATGCATGCTGCTACTTGTCCATTAACATGGGATAAAACATTTAGAGTCAGTAGAAGTTAATCAAGGGGCTGGAGTGGCTGCATAATGGTCAGAGCGCTTGCCTGGCATGTGCAAGGACCTGGATTCAAACCCCAGCACCATATACACAGCTAAGTGGCAGAAAAGCTAGACCCAGATGAAAAGTAAACAAAGTTGATTCTCTCTTTTTCTCTCTCTCTCCTTCTATGCTTCTCTCTCTCTTAAGAAATAAAAAAATTAATCAAGACATAAAAAGTGTTTGCTAAGGAAAACATCAAAGAGACAGACTAATTACAAGCATCTTTTAGTTTAAGAAAGAGAGCAGCATATTCTAGCATTGCCATATTTTATGTTTTAATCATTCATTTATGTATTTACTTGATTCTCTAGCAATATTTTCCAAGTACCCACCACAGGACAGACACTGGGCATACAGCAGTGTGGTCCACACTTTCATGATGTTTGTATTGTTCTCCTGGAGATGGACATTGTTTTAATGACACAGACATATTAAAAATTGTAACTGTGACCACCATAGACAATTTTGTAGAATCCATTAGAGAGCATTAGCATGAAGGAGAGAGGCAACAGCACTGCGGAGGGTCCTTCGAGGCAGGGAACACAGGAGACATGTCTGACTGAGAAAACTTTGTGTATAGAGTGCTCCAAGAGATGGACTGTCATGTGGGGTGTGGTTGCCAGGAGTAGAAGTGGAGGATGGATTGTGTAGGAGCTTGAAACACTTTTTAAGTCTTCTCTACATTTCAAAAGCTATGAGAAGAGTTTAATATTTTCAGGCACAAATACAAATGAATTACCTTTTGAAAAAGTAATTCTGACTCTTTTGTGAATGACATATCCAAGAGGGATCTGAATGGGACAGGTACAACAGGTGAACTATTGGAAAAATACAGGAAATTAAAACATAGGAGGCCATCTTGAAAAGAAGTGATGGTGCTAGAGGTGGAGAGATGATACAGGAGGTGAAATCGATGAAGCATGTGGGGCTGAGGGAGCAGAGGATCAAAAATGACAGCAATTCTTTTGTTTGTGTTGTTGCCTGGCTGGTGGTACCATCTGTTGTTTGGACGAGCAACCAAGCTAAGGGGCAAGGTGGGATCTGGTAGTGGTCTGATTTGGGAACATGATAGTCTGATATATTTTCGTGATGTCTAAGAGGCCCTGTCAAATGATAGACAACAGTCATCATGGACAATGAAGGAAAAGAGGCACCACAGAATTCTCATGAGTTTGACTCCTTATTGTCATCCAAACATAAACCAAGATAAATGTGCTGTTTTTTCTTTGTTCTTCTCAAAATAACAGATTCATGTCCTTTGAAAGGACCTTTATACCACATCTACAAAGTTTGTTGCATATGACCTACGCTTTTTCACATTCAAGGGCCCCTATTGTGGCCATCATCATGGGGGTAATAAGGAGACCCAATTGCAAACTAAAACAGAAGTTGACATATTCTGTTTGTTCATTTTGTGTTATTATAATCTTCTTTGAGAGTCAGTAATACATTTACATACTTATTTTGTTTCTTGAGTAGTGCAAACACTGTGCTGTTATTTCAGCATAAAACTGGCAAAAGCTTGCTTAGTAAATCAATCAGTGGATAACTGGATGAATAATTATGGGAATTCGATTTATTTGCTCACTATTCATTGTTTAGCTATACAAATGATATACATTTTTTAGGCACTACAGGTATTTCTGAGGAGGAGATGATAGTGAGAATATAAACTTCTTGGATGATAGAACATAAACTGCTGTGCTTGGCCTTTGAAATGCATAGAAAATGCAGGTCTGGACAATGCCTACTTCACTCTAAGCCTTGGGTGTGGGGTGGGGGCTGTAACCAAAGACTCCTTTGTTCCTGTTGCCAGAGAACAGTCTGAAGGCATGCTCCAGGTGTCTTTTGACCATTCCTTCAGTCTATGGTGATGGGAGAAAGTGCAAGAGGTGGCAAGATGAGTCTGCTTTTGTGGAATGAAAATAAAAATAGCAATCAACACAAAGAACTTAAGCGGATGAAAAAAAGCAGTATTTGAGTAGTCAATTCACACACAAAAAGCAGCCTCCATAAATATGCAGAAGTTTCCTAACTTAAATGACTGATTAACACTATTTTTTCCTTGTCAATTTTTTAACAAGATTGCTATCATTTAGTACTGACAAAGGAAGGGGGAATACATTTACCTACACCTGATATGTATTGTGCAACCTCTTTAGGGAAAGCAGTGGGAGTCAGTGTGGCAAAATATGACAAAGTGTTAAAATGGATATGCCATTGGGTCCAGCCATACCCATTCTAGATATTTGTTGCATTTCCAGTAATTCCAATTATTGCTGAGTTCCGACACTGTGCCATGAATTGCTTTGCACTTTTTATGGGTTCTAAGCTCTCTAGTTTTACAAAACTCCATGAGATTGTTTCTGTTATCACCCAGATTGTGCTGATAAGGAAATAAAGTCATAGCAAAGGTAAATAATTTACCAAGGCCTCATGAATATTGAGCGACAGAAATATGATTCAAAACCAGGAGGTTTAGCTCTAGAGTTCACTCTGTGTACCAGCCTCTATTATCTCCTTGTATAACTGGGCAGAATGTCATGATGTTGAAGAGGTCAGGCTCCCCAGTGACTTCCCTACCTCTTCTTCTGATCTAATTATAGATGCATCACCAGAATAGCTACAGCACTTTGATTTCGCTATACAATATGTGTGATTCAGAAATAGGTAGATGTCTTGTACTTGGTGGTAGAAATTTTGACACTTCTATGTCCCCACTTTCTGGTCTACCTGACATCTGTCATTGTTCCTAGACATTAGGAACTTCTCTACACATCTCATTCAAATGCTGGCCTTCTGTTTCCTTGGTGTAAGTATAGGCTGAGACTAATCCATGGAGGTCCTATAATAACAGGTGGATATTTTATTCTTCAATTTTGATAAAAATCATGATGATAGCAATGATGATGACCATGAAATAAATGATAACAAAGTTGCTTTCTAACTATCTTGCATACTGACTAGGCACTGTCTTTAAGACCTTTTCTATGTATTCTTTAAATCAATACAAACACACACCCGCGTGCACACACACACACACTCACACATAAGGTAGGCACTAATAATATCATTATTTTGTAGGGGAGATTGAAAGCAGAATGACATTATTTTATCAAAGCTTTAAAAAAAAAAGTTTTTTGGGAGCCCAACTGCCTCAGTCAAGACAAAAGGTCATGCAGGCCTGAGCTAGTTTGGGAATGACATAGGGGAGGGGACAGATGAGGGCCACATGGTACAGATAACAGCTGTAGAACTTTGTACCTAATTAAATATAAGAAACAATCTTAATGGATTTTTACACTATGGGGGCTGGAATAATAACAGTGATTTGCTTATAATCACAAAAATGATCTTTATTGAGTTGTCACATTGGGATCTTCAAGAGTCTGGAGGTTGGGAATTTTTAAAGTCACTCATTTTAGGAAGGGATGATTTATTGAAAACTTCATCAAAAATGTGGTCTTTGACCATCAGGAAATGATTTAAAATTGAAACTAGTTTTAGTGGGGAAATATCTGCATTAATACTAGGATCAGAGGATCAGAAGGAAGGAATTTAATGTTTCTTAAGAGACTACAGGGTACGTTTTTGCGAGGCTTTCTCCTGTACGGTTGGCGCGTAATGTCGCAGTTCCCTGCCACCTCTTTGTTCTCATTTTCCACCCTCGGAAGGTGGCGACCGGCAGGACGGCTGCGTGCAGAGTCTCTCTGTTTAGTGGGACGCCAGGCGGGAGAAGCGCATTTGTGTGAGGACAAGAATCCTGGGAGGACTCCTGGGAGTCAGAGCTCCGGCAAGGAACAGCAAATCCAGGCCCTCCAGCAACCTCACCTTGAAGTGCCTCCATCCCCCAGCCGGACGGTGAGGACAAAAATCCAGCTGTAGTGCTCATCACCCCATTCTGTATTTTGACCATCTCAGTGGAATTGATCCACAATCCTCCAGCCGTCCAGTATTGGAAATCGTAGAGGTCAATAATAATTCACAGTCTGAGGAGCCTGTGGTTGAACTCAGCTTTTCAGATAGTACCCCAGCCCAAGTAAGGGAGGAGCTAATAACCCACCAAACCAGCAACAAGGGCCCAACGTGATATAACCAGAGCAGGATCTCAGGCCCCATTCCCTGGGCACTGACTGATTTGATATACATCAAACCCAGAAAGAAACCTCTGAACAAACAATTCAGTCCCACACAAAGACTCACGCATAAAATAAGGAGATAAAGAATACACTTCAATTTAAGAAATAAGAAGACTTTCAAAAATGAGGAAAAAGGGAAGTTCTCCTCCTCAAACCCACAACTCCCCAATCAAGCAGTCCATGAATAATAAACTGCTTGAAAATGCAGAAAAATATATTGAAAAATGTGATGACTGAAATCTTCAAAGAAATAAAAGAAGATTTAAAGAAGGAAATAAGACAGCAATTAGAGGAGCTGAAAGACTACTTCCATAAAGAAATGGGCAAATTAGAGAGGACGATATTATGGCTTTTGAAATCAAATGGATGGAGATGGATAGAATTATGCTTAGTGAAGTCTCCCAAGCTCAGAGACTCAAGGGCCGAATGGTTTCTCTAATCTGTTGATGCTAGCATATATGGAGACGCAGTAGGGCAGATGGCTAACCTAACAAAACTTCAAATTGAATGACTTTCAGAGTAATAAGGGGATGGCTCCCTAGGATACTTGGAGGTGTAGGGAGGAGGATGGGGAGGAGGGAGGGTATATGAAGAACTCATAGGAGTCTGGAGATTGGGAAGACAGGGGAATCATCCCAGAAGCTGATGTCATTCCTCCACGAGCTACCCATTTAATGCATGAGTTCTTCTGGGGGAAACTGCAACAGGTAAAACCCAAGGTGGTTATCCATGTTTTGGCAGTTCCCCTGGATAACAAAGTTTATATCCATTGATTGCTAATGTTTTGATAATGTTTTCCCCTCAACTGTTTCTCTAAATACTTCTAATTAAAAAAAAAAAGAAATGGGCAAAATGAGAAGAGAGATAGCAGAACTCTTTTAAATGAAAAACACAGTCAAGGAAATTAAAGAAATCAGTTGAAGATTTTGATAAGTCAAATTCAATAGAAAATGGAACCTTAGCTCTAGAAGAAAGTGCTTCTGACAACGATGACAGCATGAGTAATCTTGAATGAATGGAAGACAGAGAAGAAAAAATACTTAAGGAACATGATCAGAATTTTGAGGAGGTCCAGGATGAAGTCAGAAGAACAAACCTGAGAGTAATTGGGATAGAGGAGAACATTGAACACCAAATGAACAACATGAAGGACATTCTCAATGAGAAAATGAAAGAAAATCTTCCCCATATCTGAAATGTTTTACATTTAAATCTCTAATCTGCAGAAGTGTTCTGATTTAACAATTCATAGAATTCTCAAAATTTTTTCCAATGTGTGTTTACTTATCAGTATACCATTAGTGAATGACTAACAACAGAAAATTGCTACCAATTTAAGCATGCATTCTTTTCCATAAACTTCTCATATAGACAACCAGAGTAAATTCTAAATTTTCTATGTGGTTATAATCATTTATCTGCCCATTTCTTTTATGGTATTCTGCTGCAATTTCTAAAATTATACTCTATGATAAGACAAATGTGTTTTTTTATTCAGTTGTCATGTCCCTCTCTCTTGAATACATTAACCCTATGTTAAAGTAACAATTCTCAATTGATGCTGACAAAATACCCGTAGGCTCATTTTACCCATCTTATTTAGGCCTTCTTTTAACAGGAAGAAGCCAAATTCACTAGATCTTGAAGAAAATGTAGAAAACTCTCCCAGTCTTGTTACTGTGATCCCACTTTAGGATTATCTCAGGAAGAGGTCGAAGATCTCTTGTAATCTCAAAACCAACCTCATGAGAGTCATGGCGGTTTCCAATATCTTTTCCATATCTTAATAAAGACAAAAAAAAAAAAAGAGACTACAGGGTAGATAAATTTTTCTACTTGTGGTATTTATTTATCTGAATAGGAAATTATTTTCTTATTGTTATTTGTATTTGAAAGAAGTCCTATGCCCATTGTTACCTGGGTAGTAAATAACACAACCAATTGTACTTGAATTTCAGATCACAAAAGAGTCCAGGAGATTTTTCCTCCCTTTCTCCTATTAAAAAAAAAAAAGTCATGAAGATCTAGTTCCTCAGCAACTTGGCAATCTTGCCCTTGTCCAGTTACTCTATCATAGACCAGGCATTCCTTTTTGTTGTTGTTTTTAAAGTGAGAAGGACATTGGGTCGGGGGGAGAGACAGACAGAGAATCAATTTTTATTGAGTGTTTCACTTGGCTTTCATTGCTCTGACACTTAGTTGTGTACGTGGGTGCTGGGGTTTGAACCTGTATACGCGAGCATGCTAGGCACATGCCCTAATCTCCGAGCCACTGCTCCAGCCCCATAGACCAGACATTCTGACTTGTCTCTTCTGGGACTCTAATGTCACACTTGTCGTGAAGCCAGGCAAAGACCACAACTCTTGATTCTGGGGAATTCAGCTTTTCATTTGCTACTTTCTGGCTCTGAAATACATAGTACAAAACAGTTTACCTTTTGGGATCTTGTTTTCATCCACATCTTCTCTTGTATTAGCCATGTTCTGCCACATACCTGATTCCCCCAAGAAGCTCAGACATAAGCCCTGGGAAGAATTGTTTAATTTGATTATTATTACAGTTTATATGTGAGGTGTTCCCCCAAAAGCTCATGTGTGAGACAATGCAAGACCATTCAGAGGTGAAATGAATGTGTTATGAGAGTTTTAACCTAGTCAGTGCATTGATCCCCTGATGTGAATTAGCTGGATGGCATTTGTAGATGAAAGAAGTCATATGCCCAAGATTACATGGATGGTAAATAACAGAACCAATTATATTTGAATTTATGATCACAGAAGAGTCCAAGAGATTTATCCTCCATTTTTCATATTAAAAAAATAATCATGAAGATCTAGTACTCTCCTCAGCTCTATTGCAACCTTGCCCTTGTCCAGTGGTCTTACTCTGTCATGGACCAGACTGCCTGACATATCTGTTATGGGACTCTATTTGAATCCTCATTTATTTCCTCCATCCTCATAATTGATAGGTGGTTATCACTGGGGAGGGCTCAATCTAAATTTTTCTTTCAGGAGATCTGGGGATCAAACAGAGGGACTCATGTTAGGCAAGTATTCTACCACTGAGTTACGACTCTGGCCCCTAACTTTCTTTAAAGTCTGTCTGGTCATCTTCAGAGCTTAGAAATGTGTCTAGTGGGGCTGGAGCAGTGGCTCAGCGGTTACTGCGCTTGCCTAGCATGAGCAAGTACGCAAGTTCAAACCCCAGCACCACATACACAATGAAGTCTCAGCGCAATGAAAGCCATGTGAGAAACTAAATAAAAATTGGTTCTCTCTGTCTCTCTCTCTCTCACTGTCCCCTCTTTCTTTAAAAAAAAAAAAAAAGAAATGTGTCTAGTGTGCTACTTTGTGTGTAAGTTGACACAGATATTATCATAGCAATAGCAGCCCGTGGGTGCATATATAGGGAAAATGCATAAATAAATCATAAGCAAACTGCCAATGGCAATTCTTATCCAGTCATACTCACTAGTTTATTTTGCAGAATCAAATTAAACACCTGCATTTTTCAACAGTCTAACATTTCAAATGCTGTGGATTCTTCCCCTGCTGTTGAGAAGCCACTTGATTTGGGCATCATTTCTGTATAAAACAAGCTGAACAACCTGAACCCTAAGACCTCTTCTCCAAATTTATAAATGCTATTGCTCTTGCCAGAGGTTTTGGCATTCTTACTAGTGTTAGTAAGATACTTAGGATACTCTGATGTTCGGGCACCTAAATGGATATTGAGCAATTATAATGCTCAATGATTAGAAGAATTTTCAATGGCAGAATTTCACATTTGTGAATGATAAATCAATGAAATTTCAAAGTAAACGTGGATACAACAACTATGTATAACCATAAAACTTTAATTAAAAAATCAGAGGACTATCAGTAGAGGAAAGGGCCAAAGGGTAGGTGGTAGGTAGGGAGGCGGGAAATGGTGGGGAGTTATATTGGCCAAACTATATTGATGTATTGTATGTGTATATGAATATGTAACAATATAACCCATCAATATGTACAACTACAATGCAGCAATAAATACTGTGAAAAAAATAAATGGGTATATAATTTTCTGAGATGATTGAATACTTTCTAAAACTGTAAAATCTCTAACTTATTCCATTATTCAAATAAATTATAGATAACTTAATATTAGGTTTTGTAATTCACAGAACAGAAATTATTATAGGTAGATATTAATATGAAAAACTGGTGAAGGATTTTCCAAGAATTTTATCAAAGCCAGAACCAGAATGTAAGAAGAAAATAATGGGTAAATTTGACTAATAAGAAAAATAAGGTCTGAAAACACCTCTGTGGTAAAAATATAGCATTAAGAAAATTATGACATTATGATAAAGTATTTTGGGCTTATAAGAGAGATAAATGGTTAATGTCCTTATTACATGGCAAAGTATTTCCAAAGATCTGACCAAATATCATTTTCAGAGTAATGAGCTAAGGATATAAATGAGAAAAATGTACAAAATGCAAAAGTGTCTAAGCTCACTAGTAACAAATTAAAACATTACTGTTCTTTACCTACCAAAATGAAAGTGTTTATAAATGATTAGTAGGAGGCTGTTTGTGGGAAATGAGAATTCTCACTCACACACTGCTAGTGAGGAATGAATCTGGAAAAACATTCTAGGTGATTTGGCAAGATACGTAAGTCTAAACACCTTCTTATCTTTGACCCCCCAATTTTGCTTTAAAGAATATATTCTTCACATGGATTTCCAGCTTTCCAACCATTTGTTACATGGTCTATCTTTTCTGCAATGTTTGTTTATGGAAATTTTGTCTAATATCAGATAACTGTATTTATGTGGATTTTGTCTGTGTGTCTCCTATTGCATTCCCACAGTCTTCATATCTATTTTGGTGCCAGTACCATGCTGTTTTTATTACTACAGCTTTTTAATATAATTTCAGATCTGATATTGTGATGCCTACTTCTTTGCTCTTCTATCCAAGGATTCCTTTGACTATTCTGCCTCATATTTTTCCAAATGAATTTTAGAACTCTTTCATTTTGAGTTTTGTGAAGAATGTTTTGGTATTTTGATGAGATTATGTTGAATCTGTGTAGCACTTTGGTAGTATGGCCATTTGGACAATATTAATTTTTGCCTATTCAAGAACATGGGAGGTCTTTCCATCTTTTAAGGTCTTCTTCAATTTCTGTAGTGATTCATAGTTTTCATTGTAACATCTTTTGTTAGATTGATTCTCAAATATTTTACTTTTTGGAGATTATTGTGAATGGAATCATTTTTTAATTTTTTTCAGTAGATTCATAATGGAGTATGGGAATGCAATTTATAAGTGTTGATCTTATATTCTTCTACTTTGTTGATTTCATTTATGAGCTTTAGAAATTTTCTGAAGGTGACTTTAGGGTTCTAAATATATGACCATGTTACCAGCAAACAGAGATAATTTGAGTTCTTTTTTTGTCTATTCGTATCCCTTTAATATCCTTCTCTTGCCCAAAAACATTGGTTGGAGTTTGGAGGACTACATTGAATAGAAATGGTGAAAGTGTGTATCTTTGTCTTGTTCCTGTTTTTAGAAGAAATGCTTTCAGTTTTTCTCCATTCACTATAACATAAGCCTTGGAATTTTCATATGTAACCTTTCCAAAGCAGAGATAAATTCCTTCTAATTCTATTTAATCTAATGTTTTAAATATGGAATGGGTGCTCTACTAAGTCAAATACTTTTTCTGTGCCTACAGAGATAATTATGTGATTCTTGACCTTGCCTCTATTTATGTGGTGAATTACCTTTATTGGTCTCCATATGTTGAACCAAACTTATATCCTCGGGCTGAAACCTATTTAAATATGATGCACTATCTTTAAAATTTATTGTTTGTATGTGGTGTGCCAATATTTTATTAAGACATTTTGCATTTATGCTCATCCAGGATAACAGCCTGAAGATTTCTTTCCTTGATGTATCTTTGTCTGATTTTGGCATATCTTTGTCTGATTTTGGCATTGGGATGATAATGGTTTTGAAGTGGATTAAAGACTTAGAAATTAGACCAGAAATTCTGCAACTGCTAGAAGAAAATATAGACCCAACACTCCAGCACGACAGCTAAAGAATTGACTTCCTTAACCAGACTCCTAAAGCACACAAAATAAATAATCAATAAATGGCATGGCATTCAATCTAAAAACTTCTGCACAGCAAAGGAAAAAAATTAAAGGTGTGAGAAGAGAGCCTATAGAATGTGAGAAGATCTGTGTTACCTGCCTCTTAGATAAGCATTAATATTCAGAATATGCAAATAGCTAAAACATCTTATCAGCAAAGAATAATCAATCAGTAAATGGGCAAAAGAACTAAGCAGAGAATTCTCAACAGAAGAAATGTAAATGGTCAATGAATGTATGAAGAAAATGTTCAACATCTCTAGCAATTTGGGAAATGCAAATCAAAATCACACTGAGATTTCATCTCATTCCAGTCTGAATGACAATTATCAAGAATACAAATAATAAAAAGTGTTGGTGAGGATGTGGGGATAAAAGTACAGTCACACATTGTTATGTGATGAAAATTAGTGCAACTACTCTGGAAAGCATTATGGATCTTCCTCAAAAAACTAGGAATGAATCACCACATTACCCAGTCATCCCACTCTTCAGTATAGCACCAAAAGTTTTAAAATCAGCATACTAAAGTGATGCAGCTCATCCATGTTAATAGCAGCAAAATTCACAATAGCCAGCTATGTAGCCAACTTTGGTGCCATTAAATAGAAAATGGATAAAGAAAATGTGGCATATATACACAATGGAATATTACTCTACCATAAAGAAGAATGAAGCTATGGTATTTATAGGTAAACAGATAGAACATGAGACAATCATTCTCACTGAAATAAGCCAAACTCAAAAAGTCAAAGGTCAAATGCGTTCTCTGATGTGAGGAAGCTAATCCAAAATAGGGGCATGGAGAATGAGAGAGAAAGAAGAAAAAAGGAAAAGGATTTCATGAAAGTAGAGGAAAGATCAATAGAGTAGATGAAGGGGTTTGAAGGGGAGGAAAGAGGCACAGGAAAAGGGAAGAACACTGGAATAAGTCTAACTAAACTTTCCTATGTAAACACTTGAGCATAGCACAGTGAATCCCAACATTAAGTGTATCCATAAGACACTAATTGAACAAACAAAAAGATGTAAAAAAAATTGCAGAAAGATAAGTATCAAAGAGGGAGGAAGAAAAGGTATGGAGCAGGGAAGTGCTAGGGACTGAATTAGAGCAAATTATATTTCATGATTTGTGATTATGTCAAAATGTATCTTCATGTTTTATATAACTAGAAATAATCAATAAAAGGAATTGCATCTGGTATTACTGAAAATAAGAATCTATTCTACGCTGTGTACGTGCATTTGTATGTGTGTTATATTTATTTACTTTTTTATTCTCCTTCATCTGCTAGAACTTAAGCTACAAAAGATAGAAAACTATCTCCAATTAATTTTCTGTGCTTTTACCCAAGCCTAGAAAATTGTCTGTTATGTAATAAGTGATCAATAAATGTTTGCTGGAGTATTGATTATTACTATTAATTTAATACATTTACAAAGGCCCTTGGTATCTTATAGCAGGTCTAGAGGAGAATGACTAGCATAACAAAGGGACATGAAATTATAAAATGTAGAAGTGACAGAAAACAAAAACTGCTGGAGGATTAGTGAGCAATGGATCTGATAATCGGCTTTACATATTGGGGGAATATTATACGAAAGAGGGCTTTAGCTCATTCTGTACCAATTCTATGCGAAGAAGCAGATCAGTGGATGGAAAAGCGAGCATATGGTTCTTTTCAAAGAAGTACTTTCAATTACAATTGTTCAAGAATGGAATTGATTACCTTGGAAGGAAATAATTCTACACTGCTAAAAATATTCAAGCATAATTACTTAAAGGAAAAATTCATAGTAGAGTAAGACTTTGCTTATATTATTATAAATTTCTTTTGCTTAGAAATTTCACTTCTTCAGTGTTAACATCATAAATGTTGCATTCTTCATGCCTCTCAGAGCCATTTCACTTTCTCCCCTTGTCATTTAGAGTGCATTTTGTATGTCCTTTTTCCTGGCTTTCCTGCACCAGATGACAAGTCACATGAAGGACAAGAATTAGCGATGTCTTTCTCTTTTGTTCATCTCTTTTATATTTTTAATATTTACTTTTAATTTGTTTATTTTTTGTACTGTGGATTGAACTCAGGGGCACTTAACCACTGAAGTGAATCCCTATCCCTTTTTAGTTTTTTCCTTTGAGACTAGGTCTCATTAAGTTGCTTATGGCCTTGCTAAGCTGCTGAGGCTGGCTTTGAATTTGCAATCCTCCTGCCTCAGCCTCCCGAGTTGTTGGAATTGAAATTACAGGTTTGTGCCATGATATCTGGCTGATATATATATGTATATATCAGGTTTCTAATACAGTGCCTGGTACATGGTAAAGGAAGTTAATACTCAGTTTGGAATAGCTTTGTATTTCATTTTGCTGGAGTCTGGAGTCCTTGAGTTAGAGATGTACATCTACATTTTCCCCTTAATTTTATTCAGTTACTAATTCTCATGGTTTTGCTTAGCTTTCTTGTACCTTTGTTTCTGTACACCTCTCAGGAGGATGAATTCAAATATGAAAAGAAGAAGTCAAGTTGTCTCTATTTGCGGATGACATGATCCTCTACCTAGAAGATCCTATAAGCTCAACCAGGAGACTTCTGGAGCTTATAAACAACTTCAGCGAAGTGGCTGGCTATAAGATTAACACCAATAAATCGTTAGCTTTCCTGTACTCAAGCAATAAGGATGCTGAAGAAGAAATTAGGAAGTCTGTCCCTTTCACCATCTCCTCCAAAAAAATAAAACACTTAGGAATAAATCTCACAAAGGATGTTAAGGACCAATACAATGCAAATTATTGAAGTTTAAAAAAAGAAATTATAGAAGATCTGAGTAGATGGAAAAACATTCCATGTTCATGGTTAGGTAGAGTCAATATCATCAAAATGGCCATTTTACCCAAAGCCCTATACAGATTTAATGCAATCCCTATCAAGACACCAGCATCATTCTTCATGGATATCGAAAAAGCAATATTCAAATTTGTATGGAATAACAGAAGACCCAGAATAGCCAAAGCATTACTCAGAAGAAGAAGGAGGCAGGAGAGATCTCAATTCCTGACCTGAAATTATACTACAAGGCTATAGTGACAAAAACAGCCTGGTATTGGTACCAAAACAGAATGGAAGACCAATGGAATAGAATAGAGGACTCTGAGATGAACCCTCATATCTTTAACTATCTGATATTTGATGAAGGGGGCAAAAGCATGGTGTGGAAGAATGATAGCCTGTTCAACAAATGGTGTTGGACAAATTGGACAGCCATATGTAGACAACTGAAGTTGAATCCTTACCTTTAACCCTGCACAGAAATTAAATCAAAATGGTTCAAGGATCTAGATATTAAACCAGCAACCCTACAATTGCTTGAAAAAGAAGTAGGATCGACATTAAACGATGTAGGGGTCGGCACAGCCTTCCTTAACAGGACTTCCATGGCACAAACGGTAAAATCAAGAATAAATATGGGATGCAATTAAACTAAAAAGCTTTTGCACAGCTAAGGATTTAGTCAAGAGTCTCAAGAGAGAACCTACGGAGTGGGAGAAAATTTTTGCCTGCTACACCTCGGACAGAGGGCTAATATCCAGAATACACAAAGAACTCAAAAAATTAAATACCAAAACCACTAATAACCCGATTAATAAATGGGCTATGGAACTAAAAAGAAGCTTCTCAACGGAGGAAGTCTAAAAAGCCCAAAAATATATGAGAAAATGCTCTACATCACTAGCAATAAGAGAAATGCAAATCAAAATTTCGCTGAAATTTCACCTCACTCCAGTCAGAATGGCAAAAATGAAGAATACAAACAATGACAGGCGCTGGACGGGCTGTGGGAAAAGAGGAGTTCTGAAGAGAGGACTCACAGTGCCTCCCGCACCCTGCACTTCATGCCTCCAATGACTCCAGATTGACCTGCCTACAGCCTTCCTTTTGGCCTACATCTTTTGTTAGTTAGATTGCATGAAGTTGGCAAAATCATCCATTGGTTGAGCTCAGTCAGCTTGATATAAGCCTTTATCAAATGATTAAGTCAAGTTCTGGGAAGTGGCTCTTTCTGTTTTTCTAAATTGAAATTACTCTATTTATTTATTGATTTATTCATCAGTTCCTTTTAATTATATAATGTATTAGGGTCCATATTGACATAATTATGTAAGCATGGAATATAATTTGCTCTAGATATTAGTTTACATTTTTCTTATAAATGTCAAATGCGGTTATAAAAAGTTCAGATAAAAGAGAAAAATGTGAAAAATGAAAAGAAAATCACCCATAATTTATTTGAAGATGACCTTTGTTGTTAACACTTCAGCATATATCTTTATAGATTTTTTTAAATAAACATATTATAATGAAATACTATTATAAAATAGCAACTATTGTAATGCATTATTCCTGTTGATATAGTCAAAAATCCTTTCAGGTCAATAAATCTGTATTTATACTATCATTTCATCACGTCTGTATGCCACTGCTGTGACTGACTAGCTTGACGTTCTGTGAGTTATCAAAATAATAAAGTTTCCTTCATCCTACATGATGGGAAATGGAAAAGTTGATATAGCCCTGAGGCAAGACAACAAATGTACACTGTTGTCTCTGCCATGTGAAGGAAAACTGTGACTGTTTTTAAAACTTAATGATGGCTAAAGTGCAGGCTTTGCGCTTGTAGGGCCCTGAGTTCAATTCCCAGAACCAAAACAAGCAAACTAAAACAATAACGGCCAAAGTGATAGGAATGCGGGAAAGGCATTTATTAGTTTAAAAGTTGTGCATCAAATTCCAAGTGTTTGTCTATTCACTAAAACATCAATATGCAAAAACACACCTGTAATTAGCACTATCTCTGGATTAAAGCCCACAGCTTCTCCTATTAGGTAAATGAAAACAGGTATGTGACATGGCTTAGACCGAGAAATTGTATTATGGGCTGTGAACTCTCATTACTGATACTTGGCTTAGGTTCCTGTTCTCCAGATTTCTGTGTGTGCCAAGTTGTATCCTAGTGGGCTGCATATCTATTTTATATCTAGAAACCTGTGATCATCAATTAGATGTTGCCACAGGTCTCCATCGGTCAAAACATTCAAATTATCATTCTTCCATATCTTATAATTTTATTCACCTTTACTCTGAGAGTTAAGTGTTATTACCTTAACTCTAATGCTATTGTATCCTATCATGACCTGTGAAATCAGAGAACATAAAAGTTGAGAATTCCTATCACCATTGTCAATCTAGTGAAGGCTGCTGGCGAGAGCTCTTCAAGAACACTGGCCCTCCTTCTCCTCCATCACCATGGATGCTTCTTCATAAAGGGAAAGAAATCTTTTGAGTAGTGCAGGAAAATTGAGTTTGTGGGTTGGATGAAAATAAAATTGATTCATTTCATGCCTCCTTAACAGCCATCAATTTTCCTGAAGGTCCCAACACAGTATTCATTAATAATTAAATTTAATAGAGAAAAAAGTGGGCCTTCTTTGGCATAAGAAAACCTATACATGGAAAGATTTATAGAACCACACATTTCTTTATCATCATAAGCCTGGAGTTCATATTGTGGGAGAGCTTCTAATTTCAATAAATGGAAGATAAATTAAAATCATTTTTAGCTCAAATTTATTGAAATGTATTTATTTACTTAATATTGACTCATACATAGGGTTGTTATTAATTGAGATATGAGATCAAAATGCCAAGACTTTCTGGGCATATTGTAGAGAAAAAAATGACTGTATTGATCATGATTTTAAAAAAATTTTGTCTTATGATGCTTTGGCATCTTGAAGCCTTTCGGACCCAGAGAAGGACTATTCCTCCCAAATTTAGTTAATTCCTAATGATAGCCAAATCTTTCCTATGAGCAATCCAGCTAATCCAGAGCCCACATCCCACCAATCTCCTTTATCAAACTCTTACTCACCAAGCCTATATTCTACCTGCCCTAAACTATCCCAGGGCTAAATATCTGACAACTGGGGACCATCTTTATTTTCCAGTGCTGCAAGGGAAGTCTGTCTCCTTCATGGTGGGTAAGATATCTTTTTTGTCAGTGAAATGGTCCAAGCATATTTGTGTTCCAACTCAACATGCTACTTTTCCCTCAAACAGTGTTTAAGAGATTTGGTACCTTTCATATGTAAACTGGAATGCTGCTCTGCTCCCCTAATGATCAGGTCCTCCAACATTAGTACCTATGTTACTGTGACCATGCAGGAGGTGAGTAATAATTCTGCATTGCTGTAAGCTTTATGATTTTCCTGTGTTCTCATTTGCACAGCTTTTGACTTCTGATTTTCTCTGTTTAGCCTTTTAGCTTTATGTATCCATAGGAAGAAGGAAGGTGGGTTCATAACCTAGTCACCATAGCACCTAAAGGCCATAGCCTGCTCGATGCCGTAAGCCTTCATATGTTGCCATCAACTTTATAGGTCACTCAAGCTTTAGCTGTTCCCAAATGGAATTATCTATGTGCACATCAATTACATAAACAACCCATTTCTTAGATATTACATTTTGGATCTTTTTCCTGGGATCGTTGTTCTAATTATTATACTAGTTAATATATCAACAGAAAGTAAATGATACCCCAAAATCAGAATAATATGAGAAGATTTTGATGAAGGATTATTTTAAAAGACATGTCAGAGTGTCAGGAAATAAAAAGGGAGAAAGCAGTCAAAGATAGAGTGGTAGTAGAGTCCTTTACCATCGCTAAACCTGAAGGTGCATGGTGTGGATATGATTTCCAGAGTGTGGATGCAGAGACCTCTGTGGAGATGATTGCTTAACACACTCTGGGACTTTTAGTCAAGGGCGGTATATGGCTAGCAGGGTTACTGGGAAAAGCAGGAAAATAAAGACCATACTCTCATCTTTATCCATTGATCTGACTTTTTGTGGATGTTCCTCATGTGCTGTACTTAACTGAGGAACAAAAGCTAGTAGTTCACTAACATAGTTCTTATAAGTTAATACCCTGAGACACAGGGCCTTTTTCTTGGGTAGATTATGGATATGGAAGGGATATGTTCCAGGTTTGCTTGGGCTAGTTTTGCTGCCCTAAAAGGTTGAAACCAAAGACACAAACTCAGCAATATGTCCATTTGGACAGTAGCTGGAGGTACAGGAAGTGGTGCAAAGCCACTGGCATGGCGTAAATAGAACAATTCATAGCACGTTAGGAAATTTGCTCTGTGTTCTGGGATTTGGAGCAGAGTTTTAGTAACAGGACTAGCAGACATTTTATGCTGAGGGCTAGATAGTAAATATTTTAGAATTTGCAAGTGATAAAAACGATTTTTGCAGCTACTCAACTCTATCATCATAGCTCAAAAGCAGTCATGGACAGTATCTAAGCAAATGGGTATGACTGGATTCCAATAAAGCTTTATTACCAAATTGACTGAGGGTAGAATTTGGCCAAAGAGGGGGTCATAGTTTTCAAACTCTTAATCTCCAGGAAACTGGTCCTATAAATAGAATATTGAATTAGAAGCCAAGTTCTATAAATTGCATAAATCCAGCAGTATTTGGCGAATTCTGTGAATTAGCAGTTTTGTAACCAAATTTTACCCTCAGGCAAACTGATTGATCACAGCCAGTCTATGACTGCAAGGATCATTTCTGATGCCACCTGCAGGAGAGTGTATGGGGCTAAAATGCCATTTTTCCAGCTAAGTTTGGTTCAGCAAGCCCATGGGACCAAGGCATCCTTAACTTTCATGAAAGATGAAATCAGTTCCACATGGCCTTAAAAGACTTTAAAGTAAAGGATAGACTTTCTTTTTTATTTTTTTGCAAGACCCTCTACCATATTTTCTTGCACTTAGCCCTCATCCGTTACTGTGAATCTCACTCTCTTCTGCTGGGTCTGGAGCAGACCTGCGTGCACCTCCTCTAGTGGGCCTATGCTTCAAATTTTATACATTCTTTATCTGACTAATTATGATTGCTCAGGATACAGATTGGAAATGCTTGCATTTCCACCTGGTATTTTTGTCTATTTTTTATTTACTCTGTAGCTAAATTTTTGGTTTTATTTTATTGATTATTGTTTGAAAATGACTTGGACTTAGTGCATGCAATTTTCAGCCATTAAAAAGTTTTGCTGCAGATTCAGGAATGCTCTCTGGATTTATTGACTTCTGAATTACATTCAGCAGAAATTGGTACATTTAAGTACCTCTTCCAGATTTTAAAAGTTACTTACTTCATAGTCATTTCAACGCAGAAGGCACAGTTCTAGGCTTTTAGTCCCAAATTCAAACTCCTGCCCATAGACAGCTCTGGATTCTTTCCAAAAGTTCTGATGCTTTAAACAAGTTATATTATTTTCTTTTACAGTGGAAGGAATGGATTTTCACGCTTGTAACAATGTTCCCTCAGCCCCTCACCTATCAACCTTTCTGATCAAGGGTGTGCATTTGAGTGAATAGGTTCTGGCTCCTGAGTGAGCCACTGGACAGGGTTGTGATAAGTGGCCCATGCAGAATCCTGTTGAAGAATTGAGCTTTGTTTTCACCTTAATTGCACTAGGTAGAACTGAGTCTGCCCAAAGTGAGCTGTTTAGCAAACCTGCTTGGCACATGTCTAATCTAGTGGCTGATAGCCATTCACTGGGCAGTGTGGAAAAGGCAGCAAAGACTCCAAACCCAGCCCTGCTGGAAGGCACGGAAGCAGCTGGAGGGGAGCACAGAATTAGGGTGGAGAGTTTCTGCCAGGTTTCTCTCAAGTGAGGGGTTGGATCTTCACATAATTCTGGCCACTCCAGAGAAATAAGAAGAGTGGTGAGAGGAGGTGGCCCTCCCTGGGGTCCAGGAGAGTTCTGTGCATTCTGCAGAATTCCCAAGGCTGAGGCAGCACAGGACGGCACACTAGAGAGAGCCCTGGATGGAGATACAGGTAATCAAAATTCCAGTCCCAGTTTTGTCTTTAATTGTTATGTAAGTGAAGTTGAATTGCTCATCCTTTTCTGGGAGTTGGTTTTCTTATCATAAAGTAAGGATAATTAGCCTTCCCTATCTCCCTCAAAGAGATGAAGAGTACTAAATGGGAACATTAATGAATGTGAAAAACTTCAAAACTAGCATAAAGCACAAGAGAAAGGCATGATTAACACTGCTGCTAATAAAATCTGAACTTTTGTAGCATCACAATGCTTTCTATATGAAACACAAACTCTTCTGGTTTCCAAGTCCCATTAATTGGACTTGACCCTATAAAAACTATTACAAGTACCTTACCGGTACTGTTCTCTAACTAAGCTGTTCTTTCATTTTTTTTTCTTTCATGACATATTTTACTAATTTCTATCTCTTTGTTTCTTTGTGTGTTCTATATTTTATTTCTAGTTTCTGTCCTCCAACTTTACTTTCCATAGCCCCTTCTTGTATCTTAAAACTAGTTCCTCAAGGGCTCTCCACTCTGTCTTCTCACCCAAATATTCTGTGGAAGGACCCACACACTTCTGTGTTATCAACTCCCAGCTATATGCTGATACTTCCTTCCCGTTTCAGTTAATGATACCACCACCCTTTTAGTCACTCAAACAAGAAATTTGGACTTGGACAAAATGTATTTATTTCACTTTCCCTCATGCTTTCCTTCCTCCTCCCCATTCTCTTAGCCATCATGTCCCGTGGCATCTCTCTCTCACATCTCTGTATCATTGCCACCACTTTCCTTTGGGTCCAAATCTCTGATAACTTGGATTATTGTCACAGTTTACTGATTAGATTCCCCATTTCCAGTCTATTTTCCTGCCAATGTATTTTCTATCCTTCTGCCAAACTGATGTTTCTAAAGCACAAATCTGATCATGCCATTTTCCTGCTTCAAATGCATCAGTAAGCCTCGTGCTTTCTAGAACCAAATTTAAACACAGCACAGTAGCACACAAGTTTCATCATGCTTCAGCTGCTATATGACCCCTCTTCACTGGAGCCCATCCCTGCCAGCATTATGGGACCAGTTGTGTGGTCTAGACATTTGGCTCTAGACACGTAGAGTTTCATGGAGTTCCCTAGTGACGTGTGGCTTTGCACACTTGTGTCTTCACCCTTATTGTCCACTTAGACAGGAATTCCCTCCCTATCTTCCTTGTTCTGAGGACCATTTGTCCTTAAAACCTAGTTTGAACATTACAATCTTTGGAAGTCTCTGATTCTGTGTCTCATTTATCTAACCCATTTTAAAACTTCAGGATACATTCAAAAACTTATTAAGGAAATAATCCATCATGACCAACTGGGCTTTATCCCAGGAATGCAGGGCTGGTTCCACATATGCAAAACAATTAACGTAATCCACCACTTAAACAGAATCAAGGGTAAAAACCATATGATCATCTCATTGGATGCAGAAAAGGCCTTTGATAAAATCCAGCACCCTTTTATGTTCAAAACTCTAGAAAGGATGGGGTTCGAAGGACCATTTCTGAACTTCGTCAAGGCTATATATGCTAAACCCTCAGCTAGTATAATACTAAACGGAGAAAAGCTGAAAGCATTTCCACTAAAGTCAGGAACAAGACAAGGATGTCTGCTCTCACGTCTTTTATTCAATATTGTTCTTGAGACCCTAGCTGGAGCAATTAGGCAAG
>PVKS010009862.1:0-32244 GCA_004027875.1 Aplodontia rufa
GTCAATTTTATAGTTTGGGAAAGGGGGAAAGACTTGAGGGAGCAGTGTCCTCCTGGGGTTGGCCGGAGACCCTTCTGAGACTTGTGTCCTCTGGGATTGTCGGGACTCTGCTGATTGACAGGCAGGTGTGAGGTTCCATTGGGGTTTATCTGCCAGTGTCTGATTAGTTGTGTTTTGGCATGTAAAGGCTGCCTGATGCCCTGCCCCTCATCCATCCGCAGGAAACAGACCCAACAATGACATCATGATCCTAACAATTAACAGCAAGAATTATAAGAAAAAATACATGGATATATGAGATTGAATAATACTCTACTAAATGAAGAGACACAAGAAAACATGAGAATAAAAATCAAGAAGTTCTTGGAAGTGAATGAGAATGAAGATACAACATATCTAAACCTCTGGGACATCATGAAAACATTCTTTTATTTATTTATTTATTTATTTATTTATTTTTATTAAATGGATATAGAGTTACAAATGAGGGGGAAACATTATCAAACATTCAAGAACCAATGTATATATAAAACTTCTTTAAGGGGAAAATTTACAGCACTGATTGCCTACATTAAAAATCAGGAGAGATTCTGAATAAATAAAATTTTGCACCACCTAAAATCCCTTCAAAAGGAAGAACAATCTAATCCCAAAGCCAGCATAAGGCTGGAAATAATTAAGATCAGAGCAGAAATCAATGAAATTGGAAACAAACAAAACAATCAAAAGAATCAACAAAATAAAGAGCTGATTCTTTGAAAAACTAAATAAAATTGATCGACCCCTAACCAAACTCACTAAAAGAAGGAGGGAAATGAAGCAAATCAGCAAAAATCACTAATAAAAAGGAAATGATCACCACTGATCCTATAGAAATACAAAGGATTATCAGAACCTGTTTTGAAAAACTATACTCCTTTAAATCAGATAATCTGAAAGACATGTACAAATTTCTGGACACAAACATTTCCAAATTGATTCAGGATGATAATTAAAGTCTAAATACCCCAATAACAGACACTGAAATCAATAACCTGATAGATTTCCTGCTGAATTTTACCACACCTAAAAGAAGGAGTTATCACCTCTCCTTATTAAGCTATTCCAAAAAATTGAAAAGGAGGGAATATTCCCAAACACTTTTTATGAGGCAACCATAACCCTGATACCAAAACCCAAGAAAGACACGTGAAAAAATAAAACTGCAGAGCAATATCCCTGATCAATATAGACACAAAAATCCCTAACAAAGTTCTAGCAAACCACATTCAAAAACACATTGAGAAGATAATTCATTAGGATCAAGTAGGCTTCATTCCAGGGATGCAAGACTAGTTCAACACATGCAAATCAATAAATGTGATTCATCACTTAAACAGGATTAATGACAAAAACCATATGATCATCTCAATTGATGCTGAAAAGGCCTTTGATAAAATCCAGCACTCATTTGTCATCGAAACTCAGGAGAAGACAGGGATTCAAGGAACACATATTACCTCTGTAAAGGCCATATATGACATACCAACAGCTAGTATTACACTAAATGAAGAAAAGCTGAAAGTATTTCCACTAAACCTGGGAAGAAGAAGACAATGTTGCCTGCTCTCACCATCTTTATTCAATATAGTCCTTGAGACCCTAGCCAAAGCAATCAGGCAAGAGAAGAAATTCAAAGGGATAAGATTAGGAAGAGAAGAAGTCAAAAACTATCCCTTTTTGTTAATGACATGATCCTACATCTGGAAGATCCAAAAAATTCTACTAGAAAACTGCTTGAGCTTGTAAACAGATTTAGCACAGTGGCAAGCTACAAGAACAAAACCCATAAATCAATTGCTTTTCTGTATGCTAACAATAATAGAGCAGAAGAAATCAGGAAATCAGTCACATTCACAATATCCTCAAAAAATTAAATATTTGGGAATAAATCTAACAAGGGAAATGAAAGACCTCTACAATGGAAATTATCAAACACTGAAGAAAGAAATTGAGGAAGACCTGAAAAGGTGGCATAATGTTCCATGTTTTTGATTAGGCAGAATTAATATAATTAAAAATAGCCATTCTGCCAAAACAGCCATATAGATTCAATGTTATGCCAATCAAGATACCAATATCATTCTTTACAGATATTGAAAAATCAATTCTCAAATTCATTTGGAACAACAACAACAAAAAACCCAGAATAGCCAAAACATTACTAAGCAAGAAAGATGAAACAAGTTGCTTCACAATACAAGATCTAAAATTATACTATAGAACTGTAGAAACAAAAACAGCATGAAATTGGTATCAAAATAGGGATAATACCAATGGAATAGTGAGACAAAACCACAATCTTTAAACATCTGATATTTGACAAAGGGGGTTAAAATATAGCATAGCTGAATGACAGCCTATTCAATAAATGGTGCTGGGCAGCCACTTGCAGAAACTTGAAATTAGATTCTTATCTCTCACCTTGCACAGAAATTAAATTAAAATGGATCAAGGCACTAGGAATTAAACCAGTTACCATACAAATTCTAGAAGAAAAATTAAGAGCAACCCTCCAGCATGTAGGAGTACACATTGACTTTCTTAACAAGAATCCTGAAGTGAAAGAAAGTTAAGAATCAATGAGTGTGATTCCATTAAATGAAAAAGCTTTTGCTCAGCCAAGGAATGGATTAAAACTGTCAAGAGAGAACCTACAGAATGGGAGATAATCATGGCCTGAGATTCTACCAACAGGGGACTAATATCCAAAATTTATAATAAAGTAAAAAAACTTTATATCAAAACCACAAAAAATCCCATCATTACATGGGCCAGAAACTTCTCAATAGAAGAAAGGGAAGAAGACAACAAATACATGAGAAAGTGTTCTAAATCACTAGTAATTAGAGAAATGAAAATCAAAACTACTTGAAGATTTCACTCACTCCAGTCACATTGGCAAAGATGAAGAATATAAACAATAACTAATGCTGGAGGGATTGTGGGGAGATAGGAACACTAACACACTGTTGGTGGAACTACAGGTTGGCCCAGCTACTCTGGAAAGCAGCATGGAGACTCCTCAAAAAATCAGGGTTGGATCCACTCTGTGACCCAGCTATCCCTCTTCTGGATATTTTCCCAGAAGAGCTATTATCAGCACATTACAGTGACACAGCAAAATCAATCTTCATAGCAGCTCAATTTACAGTAGCTAAATTATGGAATCAACCCAGATGCTGCTCATTGGAGGAATGGATCCAAAAGCTGTGGTACATATATACAATGGAATTCTACTCAGTCATTAGAAACAACAACATTATGGTCTTTGGAGGTAAATGCATGGGAATAGAAATTATTCTGTGTGAAATTAACCAAACCCAGAAACTCAAGGGTAAGCTTTTTACCCTCATTAGTGGAGGTTAGAGCAAAACCCAGTGTTGCATGAAAGGTCAAGCTTATATCCTAGACTCACCAAAGTTGAAGCAACACATAACCTAGGGGAACTATACATACATAGGGAGGGGAGAGGAGAAAGGGAAGAGGTGGAATGGAGGGGAGAAGGAGGGATGATACAGAGGGATCAAGGGGGGGAATCAACAATGTAGCTTGCTCTTACTCCCCTGAGAAGCCAAATAATACTTATGCAATCATTTAATACTGGAAAACACATAATCTTATACATATATGTAAAGACATTTATATTTGTTGTAGGGAGGACTATACAAGAGTCAAAAGACTGGGATGCAGGTGATTTGGGGGTGATTCTGGATTAGGATCAGGGGCATATCATATTGTTTCTACACATGCATTTATGATTGTACACAACTCCTCAATAAAATAAAAAAACCCACATTATACTATATGTTCTTTAACAGTCACTTTTATTAGTTATATTACAAACATAATTCTAGGCTATTTATTATTCTTCTAAAATATAGTTTTGGTGGCTATATGATACTTTATTTATAGATATAATTTATTTAACCAATCTTTTTCTAAACAGGTATTTATATTGCTTCTATTTTCTCACTATTTTAAATTCTGGATAGATATAATTATGGCTATATCTTGGGTATATCTGTAAGTATTTCTTTAAGATTAATTTATAATCCAAACTTAGTAAATGAAAGTGTACAAAAAAATTTTAGTACTTTTCTCCTGTAAAGTTTTTGGTTTCTAATCCCAATTTAGTTCACCAAGCTATAGAGCTGTGTAGTTTTTTTTTGTTTGTTTTTTGTTTTTTTAATTTCGTCCAGTCTTCTGTTCAATTTTTGGAAAATTTAAAACAATAAAATCTAATTCTTGAATGAGAAAATACAACACATCACAGAACTGTGTTATTTCCCCTACCTAAAATTATTCTACATACTCACTTTCATAACCACCTATTCTTTACATCTTCCCTGTGGTTAAAATGAAAAGCCTCCTCCTAAATATGGGATCTCATCCTTCTGTGGTTCTCAGAAGACCTGTGTGTTTCTCATTTATCTCTTCCCAGCATCATGGGCTTTTCCATTTCCACTGATTCCTTCAAATCATATCACCTAAATTAAAATCCTCAACCCCATAGTCTACTCCAAGGACCAACTTATTCTTCTCCCTCAACAGTGAAGCTTCTCCACAAGGTTGGGTCTCCTCATTGTCTTCATTTCCTCATCTCCATTCATTGCATTACAATTGCATCCCACCTTAGCCTCTTTTGGCTGTTCTTGCCAAGTTCATCTGTTTACCAGTTATTCTAATAGGAAGGTGTCACTGCATCCTAATTTTATTTGCATTCTTTGAAACATTTTGCACTCTTGATTACCTTCTCTTTGAAATCCCTATTTTCTTGAGGAAAAGCTCACTATGTTCCTCCCACCTTTTTTTAATTTTTTTTTTGAAAGAGAGAAACAACTTTATTTAGTTTTTTTTCACATGGCCTTCGTTGCTCCAACACTTAGTTGTGTACATGGTGCTGGGGTTTGAACTCCTGTCCTTGTGCTTGCCAGGCAAGCACCAAATCTGCTGAGCCACCGCTCCAGCCCCTCCTCCCACCTTTTTGACTCCCTGATTGTTCTCAGTTGACACATTCTCTTACCCATGCTTCAATGTTAGCTACTTCTCAAGTTCTGCAGTGAGCTCTCTTCTCTTGCCTTCTCTGTGTTTTATTTTATTTTGTTTTATTTCCCTCTTCCCATTCAACATAGTCCCTCTAGGAAATATTATCCATATGCACAAGATGGATGATTATCAATCACATCTTTATCCCTGAGTTATAGTCATAAATATCTAACCTTTTTCAGGTACCCACTATAACTTTCAATTATATCCTCTCAGCCCTGGTTTTCTTATCTGTGAAATGGAAATAAAGATCATATCTCTTCCATAAGTCACTGTAAAGTGTCAGTGCAATAATTCAAACAGATTAAAGCAGTTGCTAGCTGAAAGGAAGTACTTAAGTATTGTTTATTTCTTATCTCTAGTGTATTTAAAATAATGTGAACAAAAATTCACAAAAATCAGGCTTATTGGAAGATAGTCCTTCATAAATACAAAAATTAATAACACTATATAATGGAATAATTTGTACACAGAAGACTGGCACTAGTGCCAATAAGAAATGAACATGAAATTTTAATGGCTTAACCCAACAGAATTTTGTTTTTCCCTCACTTCTATGATAGGAGGTACATAAGGTTTGCCTGATTCATTTTTCAGGGGCTCAGACAGATACAGAAGCATACAGTTTACCTTCCATAGTTACACAGTTGGTATTTTTGAGAAATATTTTGTCACTGGATATTTTCCAGTTTCTGACACAAATTTTCTTTCTACCTGTTGACTTCGTAGTAAGCCATGATATAACTTTTAGGATGTTGTTTATTTTTTATTTTATTTTTTAAAGAGAGGGGTACAGTAAGAAATAGAGAGAATCAATTTTATTTAGTTTCTTACATGGCTTTTGTTGCTACAACACTTATTGTATATGTGGATGGTTCAAACCCTCATCATCCTCACACATGCCAGGCAAGCACCGTAATGGTTGAGCCATGGCTTCAGCCCCTTGTTTGTTTATTTGTTGTTATAGCTCTGCTAATAGCAATTATGTGTTAGAGTAACACAGCTGCTTATGTGATAAATACCAAAATTTCAGTTGCACAAAACAGAGATGACAAAAAATTAACTTCAGTTATGAAATATCTTTTTTGATTTCTTAATAAATTATACATCATAAAGCATATATTAGTTCTAACATTGTAAGTAAATAGTAGCGAGCTATGTGACTTCACTGAAGTCATTTGCCTTTTTCCTGTATCAAACATTATATCTGAAAAATAACAGGAGTGGTTGTTGAGTAAATTCTCTAGAAAATTCCTGTAATCAGGTTAATTTAACATCAATCAGGATATTCATAATAATCTTCACAGAAACCAACAGGATATGAAGAATATAGGTGTTTTTAGAAATATCAACATTACCATTGATATTTAAATGTTTATGAATGAAAAGATGGACAAGTTACAACAAAACTTAACAAAAGCCCTTCAGGACATCTGTTGAAGGCAGTCTTAGGACAGCACCAGTGATCTCATCTGCTGGTACTCAAGGTCTCTAAGTATGAGGCTACACTTGGGAATTTCTCCTAGCAGAATATGTAAAAAGGATGAGATATCACTGCTGAGATAGGTTATCTTAAAAGACAACCCTCTTTCTGTCTCTGTCTCTGTCTATCTCCCTCTCTCTGTCTCACTCTGGCTTTCTCCCCATACCACCCCCTCAGAAGCTGGCATGTTCTATGTATCTCCAAGAAGGAGTACAAATGGCAAGAAACTGATACCTCCAGGCAGTCATCAGTGAAGACCTAAGATCTGCCCAGGGCCATACAAGTGAGCTTGGAGACAGATCCTGTCTCAGGCCTTGAGATGACCTCAGACCTGAATGGAACCATTTCTGCATCTTTGTGAGAGAATCTGAGACTGAGAAGTTAGGAAAGCTAAGTCCAGATTTCCAACTCATAGAAGCTGTGATACAATGAATGAATGTTGCTTAAAGACTCTGGTGATAACACAATAACACAACATCTAATTGGTAGACAGCAAGGACATTTTCTTTCAAAAGCAGATAGTTTATTGTAGAGTATCTCACTTCTGGAAGGGAAGCAGCAAAGAAGTTCTGCTTGAATTTCTTCTCTTATTTCCCTTTGGTTAGGCTTAGCTCTCACCCACAAGAACTGAACAGCTAAATCGAGAATTTTCTTCTCTCATATTCTGCCTTTGTAGTTTTTATACTATTTTAAATATGCCTGACTGTTCCTTACCCTTTATTGTGATAATACAGTTAATGCTTCCCAGCACAGTATATTTTCCATTAGTATTTATTTATATTTTTTTATATTTTTTCCATATTTTTGGTGCATTATAGTTGTACATAATGATGGGATTTGTTGTTATATATTTGTACATGCACACAATATAACAATATAATTTGACCAATATTACTCTCCAGGATGTCATGCCTCCTTTCCTCCATTAGCTTTTAAAACCATACTTTAATGATATTATATAAGTAAAGCCCATGTTATCATAGAAAGTTTAGGAAATGTATATAGGTAAACAGGGAAAATAAAGCTCAACTATAATTGTATATCCCCCAAATCCACTATTAACATGTTGGCATACATTATTCAAGGAGCTATTTTATATTTGCTTAAGTATTGTGGCTTTAAAAAATTTAACAATACTTTATATGTAGTCCTTTATGATTAATATCTTTCTAATCACTTCATATGCATTAACCTAATTTTCACAAGGACCCTCTACTACTATCCCTGTTACAGATAAGTAAATTGAGACCCAGTCTATTTATGTGTATACACATTGTTTTTCTTGCTGAGCACTAGATTGTAACTTTCAAACATGTCATTAAGCATATCTCCTTTCTTCTCATTCTAACGAAAGCCTTTTAATGACACACTCTCATGCTCAAAGGTTTGAATAAATGATGAAAGACTATTAGAAAGTCCAACATATTTTTAATAACTGCTCTCAAACACACACACATATATCTCATTCACCTCTGTGTAAGGCCAGTCCAGAGGTCAGCATTTATCAGAGTCTCCCCTGGGGTTCAGGGCTGGAGAAAGGCATAGATCTCTGTTAATATCCTATTCAGTGTGATGAGGATGAAAGAGGCCATTCTGAGGCACCCACTGACTCACTCCTCCCTCACCTTAAGTTACATCTCCTCACACTTTATGAGATCTGGAAAACACCTGGGCATAATGTCCTTATTAAGTTCAGAGAATAATAGAGGAGCCAGAAGGTGATTTAAAGCTTAGTATGCAGAATATGCAGAGCTCTGGTATTTATTTCAATTGCCAGACTCAAGAATCAATGAAATGTCAAATCATGGTACATTTTAAAAGAAATGCTACAACTCTGTATTGAAGGAAAGTTACCAAATACAATGACTATAATGTATTCTAGACATTGTGATAAAACATTCAACATATTTGATATATGCAACACTTTGTGATTATCTTTACCACCTTCATTAACGGATAATACAAGAAAAATGCACTCTCTATATTTTTGTAAACAAACACATGGAATATATTGAGCTTAATGGTATCTGAAATATGCTATAATAATTCCATAATATATACTACATATTGTGTATGACACTCTGTTAATATAGTTTGACTAGTATGGCTGTACACTAAACTGTCCCTTCAAATTTAATCTTCGTGGAATAGAAACTTATCTGTCTTATACATTACTGAATCTCCAGTGCCTAAAATAGTTTATGAAAGATACATATATATATATTTATTCAGTTATTTAATAAATGCACATAACTACTTACTGAACAAGGAAATGAGTTACAGAGAGATTAAGTAACTTATCTAGGTTAATGTAACTAGCATTCAGTAGTTTGAATTCAAGATTATTCCTAAAATGATTTCCTACCACTACCGGTAGCAGCAAGTGGCGAAGAAAAGATCAGAGTAAAAGCTCAAGCTCTGGAACTCGCACAGGTGCTCAGGGCTGGCCCATCGTTATGCCATTAGGAAACATGTTCAGTTACAGAACTTGGAAAGTACTATATTTCAGAGGTGTGTGTGTGTGTGTGTGTGTGTGTATTTGTATAACGTTGATTGTGACTTTGTAAATAATAGACTTCTTGTCTCATTTCTATATTACTCTGAAGCTAATACAGAGCCTTGAACACAGTAGAGATTCACTAAGTCTCTAATTAATTGACTTAAAGAATGACCATCTATTAGTTGCACAACTAACTTGAAGAAAGAATATGCTTTCATTGAACAAGGCAGAAAGTAAAGGTGTACATATGTACAGTTTGATTTAATCTACCACTTATATATCATCATACTCTAAACAAAACTAAAGTACTACACGATGACTTTTCTTCTTAATTATTTATACAGACATAAGAATTAAAACCAAACCAGATTATCCAAAATAAAATGAATACCTGAATTGGGGTATAGCTGAGAGTGATGGGCATGAAACTTGAAGTAGGTGTAAAAGGCAACTTGAAAGGCAAATAGTAGGGGGAAAGTCAACCAGATTAAATGAAGTATAGGCCAGGTCACAAGCATGGCTTGGATGATGAGTTAGCATTAATATCAACCCCAGCACATCCTGATGACTTCTCAAATTCCCAATATGTCTGTGTGTGTATATATACATATGTGCATATTCAGGAGTGCGTGAATACATATACTCAGTAGGAGACACATGAGCAGAGGGGCTTATTTTCAGAACTGGGCATATTGGCTATGTTAATAAGACTCCTCTATGTAGCTCTGGCATTCACAAAGAAAGCTCTAATCTGAGAAGCTAGGAAACCAGTTTATGAAAAGAAGGGCTCCAGTGCTAGAGGATTCGAGATGTCTAGTTGTGTCGTCAAGTATGAAAGTGCAAAGAAACCACTGCAGATACTCCAGGTTGGATTCAGAGTAAGGACTTGGTCAGTGGAAAGACAGAAATCATGAAATTAAACAAGAAAATAGGGCAATGCCAGACTTGAAGCAAAATTGATGAAATCTTTGATTTCCCTACTTCTCTTTTTTCTTCTTTTAGTCTTTTTCTCATCTTTTCCTCTTTTTTTCTTACCTTTAATAGGAAAGTGAAGTTTTATATAAATTAAGGTCACACATGACAAAAATGTAACATTTATACAATGACAATGACAACGGAAAACTAATAATGGGAACAATAATCATCCCAGACAACGAAGGCTAAGGAAGCTATTGCTTTGTGCACAAAAGCACATGCTTATCTTTCAGGCTTTCAAAGCAAAGGGAACATAATAGAATACATCACTCTCAACAGCTAATAAGGCATAAAACCAAACCATCAGGAAAGACATTTCCTCAGTTCTGAAAACTGAGAAGTAATGTTGCATGGTCTATTTGGGAATTTGTAAAATCATAGCATTGTGATAAGGTCCTTAAGGAAAAAAAAAAACAAAAAATAAAGAAACTTTAGAAAAATAATGAATTCACAGAAACAGGATAGAAAAAAAATCAGCAGATGAAAGACTTACAAAACTAAAGGAGAGTCTGGAACGGTGGCTCAGCAGTTATGGCGCTTGTCTGGCATGCACGAGGATGCAAGTTCAAACTCCAGTACCATGTGCACAATGAAATATTGGAGCAACAAAAACCACATGGAAAACTAAATAAAATTGATTCTATCTTTCTCACTCACTGTCCCTTTCTCATAAAAAAACGAGACAGGCAGAAGTAAATAATCACAAAAGGTAAGGAAGCACAAAAAAGATAAAAAGCTAGAATTATTTTCACAATTGACCTGGAAATGACAAAATACAGATGAAACAATTATTTAAAATTCCAAGGACTGGTGTCGGTCAGGGAAAATGTCTCCACTTTCCTAGGAGTTATTCTTCATTTCCTACAGGTCTCTCTGGCCAGAGTAATTATGATGCAGAATTCTTTTTAAATATAGTGCCTTACTGAACTGAAAATTTAAATTACCTTACACAAATTTTTTAGCCACTCTCTTTTAGTACAGGGGACTGAATCCAGGGTTGTTTTACCACTGAGCTGTACCCTCAGCCCTTTTTTCACATTTATTTGTTTATTTATTTTTAAGACAGGTTCTTGCTACGTTTTCCAGCCTGGCCTTGAACTTGTGATCTACCTGCCTCAGACTACTAAGTAGCTGCAATTTCAGAAGTATGGCACTGTGCCCAGCTCATCTTGTTATCTTTTAATGTAATATTTAAAAGACTTACTACATTACTAAATGCCATATAGTAATGCGTAGTTGATCTTTTGCTTATAGGAAGATGTAGGAAAAAGAATGTAGGTTTTGAAATTAGATCTAGGTTTGAATTTAGCTCTGTAACCTGTTGGCTGTGTGACCTTGAGCAATTTAGTTAGCCACTTGGCATTTGCTCTTTTCTTCCCTTAAAATATTGAGTAAGTAAGATGATAAGTAAGATGATACTTTGGTCAAGGACCACACATACCATTGATTGTCTCCTAAGATTATATCACTTAGTGATATCATAGCTATGATGTTAATACAAAGAGTCTGCCTAACAACACCTTTCTTACAATATATCCCCATCTTCGTTGTTAAATGACCCATGACTATAAATAACTCTATTATCTCTGAGTTAAATTAAATTGTTCACTATTTAATGCATATAGCATCCCCCAATAATTTCTAAACAATTATTTGATAAATAACAGGACTCTCCTCTGCTCTACTCTGATGGGATTTGGACACCATTTCTTAAATAGGTAAATGAAACAGGTACATAGCAGTTACTAAAAACAAAACCTTTGGAGTAAAGAATTTCCTAAACATTTATATAGTGAAAACAACTATAAAAACATAAGTCTTCATCTATAGTTTTAAATTATTTCAAATTCAACAATTCATTGAATAGCTATTCAATATTAAAGGCCTCACTCTCTACTAGATTGTCCATACTTTCTCACCAGCCTGGTGGACAGACATGTGTGTTAGTCATGTTCTAAGGAAAATATATGAAACTGTTAAAGGCAGAACAAATGAGAAGTTTTACAATAGTCCCAGCAAGGGTAAGGAAATAACTCTGAAGGTTCCTAATCACTTGTACATTTAAATATTCTACATAATAACTGTATACAACATTGTAGTGATTTTTCCCTTCCATGAAACAATATTTCCTCTTAAAAAGTTTCCATGGTCTTTATATCCTAAGAAATTCATAAGTACCAGGATTGTTCAGTACAAATAAGCAATGTTTATACCCTTGTAAGTTTAACTTCAGTTTTCCCAAATCAAATTGAAAGTCTGATCTCTCCTTTTCTAATAAATACAAATCCAATTTAGTCATTCTTTTATCCTTGCTCTACCACCTGAGACCCACCAGTTTTCATAGTTCCTTTTATTTTTTTCATTTTCATTAAAACAAATCTCTGTAATATGGCAACCACACTAGTTTTAGTTCTACAAAAATACTTTATGGCTTTTCCTGATTTATATTGCTAAACAGATATTTCAGTATTATGGTTTTGCTCAAGCTACCAGCAAAATTTTTTTCTTCTAATTGTTTAAGGATTTTTTTTTAAAAATTCAAAACATGTGTCTCATAATATTTGTAATAACTTCCTGACAGACCATGGAACTCTCCAGTACACCAAGGTGAGCTACGATAACTCCTCCAGTTCAATTGCAAAAGCTTCTCACGGTTCTAAAAAATTGTGTTAAGTCTGGAGTCAGGCAGTTAAATCAGAGGTTGTGTGGATTATTGCAGAAGTACTTGGGATTTTGAAGAATCAAGCCTTAAAGTGTAAACAGCAGCACATTCTAGGTTAGGCCACACAAACCTATTTCACTAAAGCAATGAAAACCTAGTTTTCATGGAAATTGAAAATAATGTTTTTAGTCATATATGTTTTCAACAAATCTTTATTGACTATTACTGTACATCAAGCCCTGTTTTATTTGTTAAAGAAACATCAATGAGCAAAACAGACAAAAGTTATCAACCTCAAGGAACTCACATTCTGATGGCAAAAGACAGTTATAATCCACGGCCAGTTTATCCATTAGGCACAGTAGACATGGAGACCAAGGCCAAAGATACCCTTAGGCACTCACAAAAAGGTTTGATTTTACCTTGTTTTGAATCTAGAAGAAAAAAACACAAATGATAGTACATCTTCCTGGATTATCTTTGTCTTTTTACAACGAATCCATAATGCTAGCTTTATAGCAAAGGGGCCTACGTAAGTCATATTGTGGACCTGTAAAAAGCACAATGAATGAGTAGATTAGGTAGTATTTCAGAAAGTGAGAAGTTCTGTGGAGAAAAAAAATGTGTGATAGAATGTGGGTAGGGTTGTTTGCAATTTTAAATAGTGTTAGTGAAAGCATCACTGTGAATGTTTGTTCACAAGTTGGAAAGAGCCTGGTAGATCCTGGGTGATGGGCATCTAGGTGGGAATGTAAGCATATGGATACCCTGAGATAGGAGTGTAACCTGTAAGTGAAAGGAGCAATGAGGGTCATTACAACTGCAACTGAGTGGTTTCTGGGGAGAAAAGCTTGTAGGTGAGGTTACAGAGGTGTCAGGCGTCAGGTCATGCATGGCTTTGTATATCACTTCAGCCTTATTTTGAGTGAGATAGCACTTGGAACTTGGCACAGGGTCAATGTAGTGAGTGTGTATACTCCAGAACTTATATTGTTGCCCTAACTCCTGATACCTGTGAAAGTGACTTATTTGGAAACGAATTCTTTGCAGAAGTAATCAAGATAGGATGAGATTTGTATGGTGGGCCCTATTCCCATATGACTGGCTTCTTCATAAGGAAACATGCAGTGAAGACAAAAGAGACAGGAGCAGCATAGCTGAAAGCCATGGAGCACTAGAGGCTGACAGCCACCACCATAAGTCAACAGCAGGCTACAAAGGATTCCATCCACAGTACTGAGAAAACTGGTCCTGATGACATATTTTCTTCTATATACAGTGCATTTTAATTATACAGAATAATAGGTTTTATTTTAACATATTTATTACATACTTTGATGTAAAAAATATTACCTTCCCTTTCTCCCCTTCCCTCTTCTCTAATAGTTTCCTGGCTACTTTATATCATTTTTGTTTTCCACACTGGGTTCCATACATGAGGGAAAACATGTGATAATGGTCTTTCTGAGTTTGGTTTCTTTCACTTAACATTATGATCTCTAGTTCCAGTCATTTACCTGCAAATAATGTGATTTTATTCTTCTTTATGGTTGAATAACACTCCATTATGTATACCTATCACATTTTCTTTATCTAGTCATCTGTTGAAAGGCACCCAAACTGCTTCCAGTTTTTCCATCATAAGTTATGCCACAATGACCATGGGTATGCAAGTATCCTTTAGTATGCTGACTTTAATTGCTTTGGGTACATACCCAGGAATGGTATAACTGGGTCATATGGTAGTTTTATTTTTAGATTTTTGAGGGATTTTCATATTGATTTCCATTGTGGCTCTACTAACATACATTCCTATTCACAGATTATAAAAGTTCTTTTTCCCACACATCCTTGCCTGCATTAATTGTTTTTAGCAGATTTCATTTTGGTTGCTTTTTGTTTTTGTTTTTTGGTACCAGCGATGGAACCCAGGGATACTTAACCATTAAGCCACATTCCCAGCCCTTTTTATAATTATTTTGAGACACAGTCTCACTAAGTTACTCAGGGCGCCTTGCTAAATTGCTGGATTTGAACTCTCCATCAAGTTACCTCAATGTCCCCTGTGATTATGGGTGTGCACTACCCAGCTCAGCAGGTTTTTGCTTTCTTTCTTTTTTTTTTTAAAGAGAGAAGGACGGTGAGAGAGAAAGAGAAAGAGAGAGAAAAAGAGACAGAGAGAGAGAGAGAGAGAGAGAATCAATTTTTATTGAGTGTTTCACATTGCAATGGCTTCCATTGCTCTGACAGTTCTGCAAGTGGATACAGGTTTGAACCTGTGTACTTGTGCATGCCAACAAGCACCACAACTGCAGAGCCACCACTCCAGCCCCAATTTTTGGCATTCTTGATAATAGCCATTTTGACTGGGATGACATGAACTGTTACTATAGTTTTGATTTGCATTTGCAATGATGGCTAAAGATGTTGAATATTTTTCCATATAAATATTGGCCACTAGTACCACTTCTTTTTTAAGTGTTTGTCCCACTTACTTTTTTCCTTTTTTGCTTCTTTTTTTTTTCTTTCTTTTTCTTTTTCAGGGCTGAGGACCGAACTCAGGGTCTTGCGCATGCTAGGCAAGCGCTCTGCCACTGAACTAAATCCCCAACCCCTACTTTTTTTCTTTTTTATTGTCTTTTTTAGATATACATGACATTAGAATAAATCATGACATAATTATAAAAGCATGGAGCATAGCTTTTTCGAATTCAGTCCTCAGTATTTCCCCTTCCCTTCCTTTCCTCCCTCCTACTGTTCCCTTAAGTCATACATGACAATAGAATGTCCCACTTACTGACTAGTTGTTTAATTCTTTCTTTTGTGTGTGTTTGTGTATATGTCAAGTTTTTTGTGTTTTTATATACATTCTGGATATTAATCCTCTGTCAAAAAAGCTGGCAAAGATTTTTTCCCCATTCTGCATGCTTTCTCTTCATTCTGTTGATTGTTTCCTTTCTTGTGCAGAAGTTTTTAAATTAATACAGTCCTATTTTTTTGATTCTTGCTATTTTTTCCCGAGTTATTAAAATCCTATTCAAAGGTTGTTGCCTGTGCTTATGCCTTGAAGTGTTTCCCATTTTCTTGTAGCAGTTTCAAACTTCAGTTGACAACTTGTTTTCAGACTCCTAGCCTCCGGAACTGTGAGAAACAAATCTCTGTTGTTTAAATCATCCAGTTTGTGGTAATTGGTTACAGCAGCCCTAAGAAACCAAACAGTGACTTCCTTCTAATAGGATCTCTCTGACTGAGTGTTGAGAATAAGCTGGAGCAAGAGCAAGAGCAGGAGCTCATAGGCTGGCTTTGGTCAAGTTTTGTGGGAAGCAGATTCTCAGACAGAAAATTGCAAGGAGGACATTTACCGAAAAATGGTCTCAGGAACAATATACGGTGTCAGGGGCTGGGAAGAATCAGAGATTCCAGATTGGCCAAAGGCAGACAAGGAACGGTAAAGCCATTTCAGAAGAATCCTCAGGCAACCCAACAGGAGAGAGGGACACTGAATCTGAGATGGTCCTTCAGAGGCACCTTCAAGTGAAGAAATGGGTCTTCTCTAATTACTCCTGTGAGGAGGTCTCTGGGGAGGAGACATAAACTAGAGCAAATAGCTCCCTTGAGCAGACAGAAGAAAGTACTTGAGGAATTCATCTGCAAGCAGCCTAAATTCCTCAGACTGCAGAAATGAATACTTTGGGTGCAGGGAGGAGAAACATTCCTACTGTTAGCAGTATCCCTGAAAGAGGATATTGTACTTACAGTGGAAAGATTTAAACAGCATGAGAAAACACTGGAATTGGAGTGTGTGGAATCTGCACGTGCGAATGATATGGTTGTGTGTGTGCGCACATAGGCTTATGTGTCCCAGGAAGGATCGTCCATTTGTTATAACGCTCTATGATATTCCTGATTTAGTGGCCACGATAACCTTGTGAGATAGGTAAGGGCAAATATATTAATATAACAGTTATAATGATAAATGGCATAAAGTACAGAAATAATTAACATAGTGGTAGGAAAGAGACGGAAAATATGGTCTTTTGAATCTATGTCCTAAACTCTTTGTTCTGTATCATTTGGCCTAACTATTACTTCAATATTCAGGTAGTGGTTGGGATGCATACTTCTGTATTATGCTACTCTTTTTTATTTTTGAATTACCAAGATAGTGTGTGGCAAAACTGGATATCTGTTTTTCAAACTCATGGCAGTTTCTTCCTAGATTCAAAGATAGATAACGTTTGCCCATGTTTCTTGCAGTTAGGTAGAGTCACATGAGTGAGTTCTTGGAAAGGAATCCGAGCAGAAATGATAAGGATCATCCACGTACATATTTAAAAAATGCTAAGAATATGATCCTCTCCTTTTTTCCCCATGGGTTTCCCAGAGCAGCCTTGAAGGCCATGAATTTAGTTGGAAGAATTTCTGTCTACCCAGATCTCTGAATGTCTGAGAAAAACAAACATACCCACACATCATCACTTCTTTCCAATTTAAAATCCTGGTTCAGTATTATCTTAACCATTAGAAAATCAGAAACAAATGCATATTCCCTAGTGTGTACATGAGAAATATGGAATTTTATTTTATAACACTTCATGTAAGTATAACTAAAACCTTATTTAAATTTAAAATTGAAAAATTTAAGGTATGATATACAAAAATGTTGGCATACATATGTTTAATGTTTTGACGAACCACTGTGATAAATACTTATGTCTTATTTTGTTAATTGTTAAATTCTCAAGAGATACATGGAATTAAATCAATAAATAAGTGTTTCCTGTTTACAGAATTTTAATTTAAAAC
The DNA here is from genome assembly GCA_004027875.1 of Aplodontia rufa. NCBI lineage: Eukaryota > Metazoa > Chordata > Mammalia > Rodentia > Aplodontiidae > Aplodontia > Aplodontia rufa. The sequence goes on from PVKS010009862.1 coordinate 17,515, forward strand.
ATGCCAGAGGAGGAGAGAACATTCCCCTGATCTAGTAATAATATATTAAAAGGAAAAAAAAAAAAACATCCCAGGAAAGGATTACAAATAGCCTGGCTTAAGTCAAGGGAATACCTGTAAACAAACCACTGGCAATCAGATGATTTACAGTATTTTATGTGGACTGAGGCTTTTGCCTTCTTTCCTTGGGCAGGTACCATGATAGACGGTATGAAGAGATAAAGTAAAGAGGAAAAGGACACCCAAGAAAGAGACATGCTATTTTTAGAAGTGGAAAAAGTGAGATAACCAGACAAAGCTCATTGACAACCACTGCAGATTTGCACTGTCTTCATCAAAAGCAAAATGTGCTCTGAGACTAACAGGTCTGTTTTCTAGAAACTAAGTATAGTCATAGACCTGGGTCTCAGGAAAGAGAGTAAGTGTCTAGAGAGTCATTCAAACTCCCCCTGCATATCATTGAAACTCGTATCTGTGCATGTGTTTTGTGCTGCTTTCTGTAGATTGATATTATCTTCACCTCTGTTGCATGGCTAAAAGAGGATTCAACTGATAATATAATTAAATGTTCATGTCTCTGATCAAAAATAAATCCCCTCTGATTCATGAACCAGGGAAAATAGGGACCACACTGCAGGTTGTTAGCTCACATGGCTTTTTAGAGAACCAAACTATAACTCTCTCAACCTCAATCCCAGTTTTCCTGGGAAGATTTGTTCAGCCTGTTAATCCAAAAACTTACCTCTTCCCCTTCCTCATCTAATGAACTATAGCCAGAGGGGAAGTTTCTCGTTTTAAATATTTACTTTTGGGATCTCCTGCAATGGAGGCAGAGGGTTAGAAACATAAACATGCCTGAATGGTACAGGATACTGGATGTTCAGCCCTGAGAAAAACATGTAGTTTCCATTGTTATTAACAAGGAGGGAATGATACCTATGTTGGTAGTTTCTTGGGAGGATTAACTACAGCAGTGTATGAGAAAAGACTTAGCATTTAGAAGGTGATGCTCCTTGCTTTAAGAGTTATGGTCCAATTAACTACAAGGTGAAAAATTAGTCATTCTTTATTTATTTTGAACAAAAATATTGTCCTTTGACTTGATAATTATTTAGATTCTTACCAAATTCTATTCCATTCTTTAACACTAGTGACTTTTTCCAGTTGATTCCAAACCATTTACAAATGCAAAATATCAAATTCACTTTAAAAGCATGAGATTTGCTAATGCCTTAAGGCTATTCTAATGCATGCCACAATATAATAGAGTGATTTCAAAGGTTCAACTTGTTTGGAGAAATGGCAGCCTCCCCTAGTCAAGTAGACTAATTTGGATTCAATAGCTCTCATTTAGATGTATAAATTTGATTAACCTATAGTCTTTATAGAATGATATATTAATATCAATCACACATAGTTTAATAAATATATTAATTTAATATCATACATTATATAACATTTTGTATTTAATTATTTTATGAACCAAGTATTAACTGATTATTATGGGCTTTAGCACTATATTTACAAGAGGGAATATTCATTATTTTTTTACTAGTCTTAATTTAGTTATTTATGAGAAAAGAGGTGGAACATATCATTGAAGAAGATGTCAGGAATGAAAAAAATAATCTAACTGCAAAAATGATGTGACCAACATTCCCAGAGGAGTAATGTAATATGCTTTCCATGAGCTCAGATTTTAAGAAATTTCAGTATGCAGTCTGAAACCTAATTTCCTACATATCACCAAATCACAGATTGCATGGTAGCAATATAATTACACATTCATATAGAATTTCCCCCTTGTGTATATATGATTTAAGAGTTTGCAAAAGAAGTAGGAATTTCCAGTGAAGGCTAGTAGAACTTATTTTATCCAATTGTGTCTATCAAAAAATATTGCAATAAGACATGTTTAGATACCTCCATGTAGCAGACAACTTGGCCTTGAACAGTGTCATAGTCAGTTTGGGCTGCTTTAACATAATCATATCCTTGGTGACATAAATTACAGAAATTTATTGTTCACAATTGTGGAGTGGAGACTAGAAGTCCAAGATCAGAGTACCAGCATGGTTGAGTTCTAAAGAGTGCCTTTTTATGGGCTGCAAACTGCTAGCTTCTTATATATCCTCATGGTGGAAAGGAAAGAGAACTCCCTGGAATCCTTTTTATACCAGTACTAATCCCATTCAGACCTAATTACCTCTCAGAAGCCCCATCTCCTAATATTATCACACTGGGTGTTAAGATTGAAGCAGAGATTTTGAGGGGACATAAACATTTTGACCATTTCAAATAGCTCCTGAACCTTCTTGACCTCAGTAATACATTCAGACTTTTGCATAGTATAGTTGAAAAATTCCTGAGGAAAGATTATGATTAGTCAAGCTTGAGTTAGTTGCTCATACCTAGACCAGTCATCTATGGTCAAAGGATAAGACCAAAGTATGTCCAAGTCCACTTCATACAAACATCCAGTGCAGGGAACCATTCTCAAAGAAAGAGGAATAATTGTGAGTCAGGCATATAATACTGGTATCTATAAGAAGTGAGATGGAAAATCAGAAGTCAAAAGAATGGCAATGTTTTACACAGGAGTAAAAATTCTACTGCTTTCCTTTACAGGCCATGATAGTTACTATCAACTATCACTGGTTGATCATTATATACTCCTTAGTAGAGCATATTTGACTTTATATGAAGGAAAACTGAAGAAAAGAATGTTGAAGGGGCTGGAGCAGTGGCTTGGTAGTTATGGTGCTTGCTTGGCATGTGCAAGTACACTAGTTCAAACCCCAGCACCATGTATACAAGGAAGTCTTGGAGCAATGAAAGCCACATGAAAAACTAAAAAAAAAAAAAAAAAAAAATTTCTCTCTCTCTCTCTTTCTCACTGTCTCTCTCTTAAATAAAAAAGAGTGTTGAAGAAATATTTTCATATTTCTAGAGTCTAGTTTTAGACACTGTGATGATGCTTTTAATATAACCGTTTGAGTTCTGACTACTTTTACAAGAGCAGTATTCTATCACCAACATTTATAGTAAGTGGCTGTAAGCATTCTATGTTGAACCTAATTTGGCGTTATGAAAGGTAATTTAATTGTGGAATCTAAAACAAGGTAGCTGGAAAAGTTATAGGAAAAAAAAGCTTGTTATTTTCACAGCCTTCCAGAACTGGCATGAATAGCATAAATGTAGGCAAACATTTGAGAAATTACTATAAAAATTTTTAAAGAGAGTTTTCCATTGGGAAGAAAAAAGAGTCAGCATGGGGAAAAAGTTTACCATTTAATTAGGAGAACCGGTTCTAAAAATATGAATAATCTGTAGACCTATAGACAAGCTTCTAGGTATTAAGAATGTAGAATACTGGGCTGGCATGGTGGCTCAGTGGTTCCTGTGCTTGCCTGGCATGCACGAAAATCAGGGTTCAATACCAAACACCACATACACAACTAAGTGTTGGAGCACAAAGGCTATATGAAAAACTAAATAAAATTGATTCTCTCTTTCTCTCTCTCTCTCTCATACTGTCCCTCTTTCTTAAAAAATGTAGAATACACAGGTCCTTTTTTGGGTGAATTACCTGAAGGAAGGAGGGAATTAAAAGATGCCAAACTAGTAGGGCAATATGATTTATTAAGATTTTACCAACTATTACAACAGTCCTTTAAGGAATATTTCAGAATACGGAGGGTCACCTGGTACATTTTAGGATCAAGATAAACCATAGGGTGGTCAAATGTTCTGATAGCTTGTGTAATCTATGTTTGAGTCATTCTTGTGAGCCCAAACTTTTTAGAATTCTAATCATGCCATGGCATAGTAGCCATCTGAGTGCTAGGCTTTGCTGTCTGCTTTGCAGGTGTGATTTAACTCTGATTACCTTGATTTATCAGTGTATTTAGACCTAGTAGCATTTAAGATTGTAACTGTCTGCTGACATTTGATTGGATTTTAGGGTATTGTCCCTGATGGCAAAGCCTTAGTAATTTGAAATCTTGTGAAAGTACATTTAGTTGAAATAGAGGGTCATTCATTTCGTGTGATGGTAGACACGTCTAGAGTCTGCTTTAGCCATTCATTTGGCTTACTAAAATATTAATATATGTAAAGTCCAGCTGAGGGTGGTGCACCACAGTAAATAATAGGGTGAGGAAGAACTAAATCATGAAAGAATCCTGACTTTCAGTTGGATTCATGACAGCTTGGAATAGTTGACAATTTCCCAACTGAGAATGGAATGAAAGAGGAAAGGATGTATGCAACTTTGGGAAAATGTTTCTGGGTTTAAATATGCTCTTACCTTTCTCCTTCCTTTTCTCTTTGTCCTTGCAATACACACAGGATTGCTGGAACTGAAGTTAGGGAAAGAGACCATAGGTGGTTGAGCAATAAGACAGAAGATGTTTGTTTCTGGTGTGTGTGGGGGGGAGCCTGGGAGTCACATTACTATGGAACAACTACCCACATGAAAAGGAACTGAATTTCTGTTAATTTGAGGTCATTGTTATTTTTTGTTTCTGTTGCTTTCATTCAAAATAAATACTATCTAATGTAGTATGCATGTATCATTATTTCTTTTAAACTCTCACCTACTTTTTACCCCACTGACTGAATGATTACAGATTCAATCAGATTAGAGGGCTTTTACTGAGTATAGGGAGGGGATGCGGGGCAAGGTTACTGTGAATACATATCTTATATACTCGCCCTCTTTCTATAAGAAGTATGACTGAGATGTTCAACACTATACAAAATCCTTATTCATATCTCGCATATTTCTGTAGAAGTGACATCTGTAGGTGAAATACCAGATTAATTGTACATAGAGTCTATGAGGCAGTTGATACATATTATCTACTTTACTTCCATATTAATTTTGTCACTGTATATCCCTAGTAGAGGGATATGTCTGTCTCCATGTTTCTGTTTAGTATTATGACACTGTTGCTACTTAAGCTAACTTCATGAGAAAAATATGAAATATGATGGATCTTCTAACTGTATATATTTGTGTGCACTGTTTCTATAAGCAGAACATATTTCTTTACACTTACTGACTGTATCTATTGTATGTCAAAATTATTCATGGTCTCTTCCAAACTTTCAAGCTGTCGGGGATCTTAAGTTTATTTGTCTTTGATTTGCAAAAGGTCCTTTGGTCAGATAATTTCAATAGGTATTAAAATATTTTAGTTTTGCTTATCCTATTTGATTAGATATTCAGAATTTTTCATGTTTTGGGTCCTTTTCCACTTGGTAAATATTAAATCTTTTTTCATTTTAATTGCACTGAAGCCAACAGTGAAATCTTTTTTCCTAATCCACGCTTATATACACAGAACTACTGTATACACAGAATAATAGCATCTGTGTGTAAACATCATTTGTGAATCTGTCTTGTTCCTGGAAAGAAGGTGTTAAACATAAATGTGTAGCAAAGAGGGCACAGGATTAATTTTATTTTTGTGAAAGGTTCACCTTAGAAAATTATTGGCAAGGGTCATGGATTTCCTGACAATCGAGTGAGATGCTCATATCCTCAATCAAATATAGAGGACTATGTCCATCAGATTAAGAATGCTTTGGAAGTATGAATTTTGAGTTTAAAATATAGATAATGCTATAAAATTGCAATCTTTACATCTCATTAAACTGTATAAACAACTTATCCTCTTCCTTTCACTGCTTTTATGTAATGGTCAGTTATTTTTACTTAAATTTTTTCCCCAACTCACACTTTGTTTTTCTCTCCATTATCATGGTCTTTGTAACTTCTCTTTTTTTGTGGTCAAGTCCTCTTTGGTGAACACTTTCAATTATTTATTAAACTGGCTACCCCTACTTTTTCCGTTAATATGGTTCATAGTTTGATAAACTATATTACTTCTCTTTTGAAATTTCATTCTTCTGCATCCTTCTAGATCTCTCAAAGCTGTATGAAGAATGGGTCTAAAAACTGTTCTATAGCTACTAGTTATATGTATTTCTGCATCTACCACCACCAACATTTACTAACTAGAGAGCACTTACCATTCTTTGCATTTTAAAATTATTTTATTACTTTTCAAATACAACTATTAATCATTTGGGAGATGGATTGAGTAATTTCCATTTTTCCTCCTTTACAAATAAAGAGCCTCTTGTCACATTTGTTAGAGACAATTGTTTCTAAAACTATTTGCTTAAGTTAAAAATGAGTCCAGATGTCAGTTTATATTTTCCTAAGTATTCCTGGGAGTTCATAGATGCTCTGTATTGGGCAAATTCAAGCAGCCTAACTTGAGCTTGTGAATATCTGGTTGGTCAGAATTCAGCAATATCATCAAATCTTCTTCCCCACCCTCCATTTTTTAAATTACTATGTTCAAAGTACTATGAATACAGTAATCTTTACTTATATGTAAAATGAAAACTTAGAATTTGCATTTAAAAAAATTATAACCTCAGACAGCACATGGATAAGCAGCTAATTATTTAAAAAGAATAAAAGAGATGCCAAGGATGGAGATTCCCACCTGTAATCCCTGCAATTCTGGAGGCTAAGGCAGGAGGATCGTGGGTTTGAGGCCAGCCTTGGCAATTTAGGAAGACCCTGTCTCAAAATAAAAATAAATAAAAAGGACTGGGGACATTGTTTAGTGGTAAAGCACCCCTGTGTTTAATCCCCAGTACCCAAGTAAATAATAAATAGAACAAGAGAAAAGCAGAATGAAACAGGTGGCATTATAGTGATACTATCAAAGTGCTATGAGTTTGTTAGATTTATGCAACTATGACAAAATATCTGAGAAAATCAACTAAAAAGGAGAAAAAGGTGTGATTTGGCTTCAAATTTTAGAGGTTTCAGTCCATGGTTCGTTGGTTCAATTATTTTTGGCCCCGAGGTGAGGCAGAACATCATAGCATGGATAGAATACATCTGCTCACCTAATGGGGACTGGGAAGCAAAGAGAAAGAAAAGGGACCAGGTTCCCTTCATGAGTATCCACTTCATGAATACGTGCCCAATGACCCAACTTCCTTCCACGGGGCTTCACCATTTAAAGTTTCCACCACCTCCCAGTATGGTCAGGGACTGAGGACCAGTCTTTTAACACAGGCCTTTGGGGACAATTAAGATTCAAGCTCTAAAAGGGAGTATACTGGAAAGGCTGATTTTTTTTTTTTTAATTTAGGGGTTGGTGACAAAAAGTGTCTTCAAGAACTTCGCACTGGAATTGAGCTTTGAAGAATAAATGAGATTTTAGTGTGTTGGGTATGGTCTCTTAATTCTAATTGAGGTTTTAGGTTCTTCAGATATCCTGGGTTTGATACTGTCTTAAGAACTCCCAGAGGGCATTAGATGATTCTTACTGTATGGAACCACTCAATTTGGAGAATCTAAGAATGTAATGTTATTATAGGATGCATATAATAAACTTGTGAAACTTGAGAATATAGTTACATAAAAAGCCCTTTGAATTTATGAAATTTTAAAGCAGGAAAAGAAATGATATACTTAACCCTTTCATTTACAAAGGCATCACCAAGAGGTTCACTAATCAACCAAGGTCAACTTAGTTAATTTGAGCAAACTTTCCCTCTATCATAAGGCATGGTTTTGGAATCTGCACTTTTTTCTATATCCATCATGTTCATTGATATAGATGTTGTGAAATAAAATTATTGAATCCTCACACCCAGTTATCAGACAAATATACTTTAAACTCTGCAATGAACTTGCACCTGAGGTAAGTTTGAAGGAACAAAAAATTGACCAAAAGTAGGAAAAACTTTTAAGGCCTGATACCTGCATAATGAGAATACGGAATAATGTGCCCTGGAAAAGACACTGGCAGGACTCAATCTGATACGTTTAATTCACCTACAAAGGAGTGGGGGAGGAGGATAAGAGTAGAGGGAGAGAGGAAAGAAGGAGAGGAAGAGGGGAGATGGAAAGGGAAAACGAGAGAGAAAGAGAAGAGGGAGAAAAAACCTCCCAGCCCCCAGAGGTACCCTTTGTTTGACAAACCCTGAAAAAGAAGCCTCTGGTAGCAGCCCTCTCCTTTCCACCTCCAAGCGTCTGCCGAGCTACTAGGTGGAGCCCGCAGACATTCCAGATCCGGGTTTTCTCAGCCACCCCCTTCCCTAGGCTCGAGCCCCCTCCGGGTTCGGGGAGCAAACGCCACTCGCCCGCCCGCGGGTGCTTCTTTCTGGCCTCGACTCGGGCCCCGGCTGCGTCCGCCGCGCGCAAGCTGCACGGCCCCGGCGCACTCGCTCTCTGAACAGCTTTCCGCGCGTTGCCACTTCGCCTGATCGCCCGGCCCCTCTCGTTCCAGTTCCCAGGAGCGGGGATGCAGATGCTGCGGCTGGTCCGGGTGGACGCCTCCACTGCCGCCGCTGCTGGCGATTCCCGGACTGCTTGTTGCCTCGGCTCCCGCAGCTGCTACCGCTGCCGCCGCCTGTGACTCGCCCCCTCCCCTTTCTTTCTTCTCTTTTCGCCTCTGTCCTCTTTCTTCTGGTGTGCGCGCGCGCGGGTTGCACGGTTTGCTTCGGCAGAAGCTCGCTCGTGTGTGCGCGTGTGTGAGTGTGCGTGTCTAGAGAGCGCCAGAGCCTTGCTCGCTTTTAGGGAGTCGAAGAAGAGAAAGAACCGAGCGACGGCGGCGCGGAGTCCTGGCCGCGCGATGAAGCTCCCACATGCCCACAGCTGCCTGGCCCGATCGGCTAGCTAATCGGCAACCTCCCAGGCTCCAGGCTCGCCAACCCCCCCGGACCCAGCCCTTGCCGGCTGGGCGCCGGTGCCCGCGCGTCCCCGCCGTGCACCCGGGAAGGAGTTTGCTTGGCTCTCGCTCCGGCTCTCCGCGCAGGTTGCGGGCGCCAGAGAGGACCCTTGCCAGGGAAAGAACCTTGGGGGCAGGAGCAGGAAGAAGAGGAGGAGGCTTTGCCCGAGAAGCTACCCCTGGCCCTCGCTGCTCCCCCTACCTATTCCATCACTCCCGCTCCGAGGTGGAGCGGGGGGGACGAGGAAGAAGAAAAAGAAAGAGAAGGGGGGTGGGGTGGGAGAACTGGATATAAAGATCGGCTGGGGGGATGGTGGAAGATTTTTGGTCTTCTCAGCGGCGTCTTTTCTTAAGCGGCGGCGGCAGCAGCAGCAGCAGCAGCAGCAGCAGCAGCAGCAGCAGTAGCAGCAGCAACAGCAGCAGCAGCAGCAGAAGCACAGAGAGGAGGAGAAACAGCTCCAGCTATGACTGCCGCATGTTAATAGCTAACGCTTGGGTCCCTGGGCTGCCGCTGGAGACAGAGCCTGACTCCGAAGTTGTGCAACTGTGAACTGGGAGAGATATTTGAACCCTCCTTTATCTTTGCTCGGCTTTTGCCCCCTTGGGGTATGTGAAGCGAGGAAACCTAAAGGACGACTAGCATTTGGCTTTTCCCTCCTTTCTCTTTCTCCATGGCTGTGTAGCAGAAGAAAGGGAAGAGAGACTTTTGTTGTTGTTTCCCTGATAGGGGTCTCCACCCTCCTGCTGCCTTCTGTGTGCTTCATCTTTTTTTTTTCCGCGTGTGGTGGAGGTGTCTTCGCCGGGGCCAGTCCATCTTTTGCCCCAGGCTCAATGGCTGGATTGTGGAAACTGATCCCCGCTGCAGGTTGTTGAGCATCTGATGGGACGATCTTGGGGAACGGCGGTTACAGGAGGTAATTTATTCTTCTTACTCTTCATAATAGTGGCCGTCCTGGTCGGGCGCAGGCGGCGGCATCCGCCGGGCGGGTAATTGAGGGGGTGCAGGGTTCACGCACACTCACCCTACCACTCACACACTCGCCTTCACACACACACATACTCATCCGATCGTGATGCGGGGCGGGAAGGGAGCCTCCTGGCTGGTGGGCGCTCAGGTCTGGCACGGGTTCGAGGTTTTTCCAGCCATTGGGCGATTTGGCGGCTGAACAGGATGAACGCGAGAGGAGACCGGGCGCATTCGCTGTCGCACACGCTGGGGAATGGGAACTGTTTCCATCCCGGTAATTTTCCCTCTCCTCTCAACCCAGTGCCATCCCCTGGTAGGGTCTGAAAGCAGCCGAGGGGGCGCCTTTTCTCCACTGGACTGGAGCTTTTGCCACTCGAGGCAGGATTGTGCTGGAGAACAGACAGGGACCGGGTGAGAAGATGGGCTCTGAGGTGATGGAGAATGCGGGATATTGAGCCTGACGCGGTCTTCCCTTGACGCTTGTCTTGGAGCATCCAAGGTGGCCGCGCTTGCCCAGGTCGCGCCCCTGAGTTGTGGAGACGCGGTGCCTTCCCGCACCCCGCCTGTTGTGCCCCTTTCATGGCAGTTTGGTTTAGATCTGCTTGCCCAGGCTTTGTTTGGCGGTTGTGGCTGGAGAAAGCTGCCACTTTCGTGAGTGGCCGAGGGCTGAGGTGTGCTGTTAGTGGGCACTGGGCAGAGGGTGTTGTTAAACGAATCGGGGCGGCTGGGCTGCGGGGGTGGGGTGAGTGGAGCACTGGTGGACGCGGTCAGCGGGTTACAGGTAGGAGGGCAGGCAACCTGGCGCTTCTCTCCAGAGAAGCGAAGAAGTCTGGGCTGCTGCGGAGTATTGGTGCTGCCACGACCCAGCCTCTGGTCCCACGTCGGAGCTTGCAGGGGGAACGTGCCAGGCCCCCAGCAGTATTAGGTGTGTGTGTTTGTAGAGGTGGAGAACGAGCTCCTCTACCCGGGCTAGTTGGCAGTGGGGTCGGCGTGTGCCTGTCCGGGTGTGCGCGGTCTTGCGCCCAGAGGACGTCAGGGAAATGTGTACTGGGATGGGGGATCTGATGCCACTTGAACTGAGCTTGCTTAGCGAAATCGCCTGGAATCCGCTTAACTGGAAAATCTGGTTTGAGGAGGCCAAAGGGGCCCTGTAGGTTTGCGAGGAAGCTTCACAGTGTGTTCGCTCTTCCCCAGAGAGGCGCAGCTCGGTGAGATGCGTGGGACGCGTGAGAGTTGCTGGTGCAGCGCTCGACGCACCCCAGATTGGCCCTGGTGAGGACCTCATAGAGCAGTCATCTTTCTAGCAGATGGAAGTAATCGAGTCAAACCAGCATAACCCCTGGTCCCTAGAATTCCCTGGCTACTTTCCTCGCTTTGATAGAAACGTGCGCTGCCTTTATTTATGGCCAGTGATATAGCAGTTGAGCGTCTGAATCACCTCCAGGGTGTCTCCTCCCTGTATCTCCATGTGATCCTTGCCTGCAGTAGTTTGAGAACATTGTAAACAACGGTGTAAGCATCCACTCTCCTTTAGAGCTGAACCTATTGGTGTCTTGTTGTGTTTACTTTCCAGGGTGAATTACTCATTAGGAAGTATGAGCCTTTTTGCACCTTTGATTTTGCTTCCTTTCAGCCAGCTGCTGGGGAAATGAGACGCATAACCTCTGGCAGGAAGGAAAAATTGCCTTCAGTGTTTTGCTCTGAAGTAAATAGGTGGTTTGCTAATATTAGTGTCACTTGGGCTATCATCCTAATTAAAGAATGTCATCGTAGAATTTGCAAAGAAACACTCCTTTAGTGATTTTTCATTTGGAGATTCTCCTCGCCCTGTAAGATACCAGCACTTAGTCAGATTTCCCTTATGCATTTTTCAGTATGCACTGGTACCAAATTATTTGGAGTTCCTGCACCCAATTTATCTGTATGTGGATTACTAATAAAATTGCCAGTTCTTTTATTTGCCAGTTCTTTTATAGTATCACCAAAAGAAGATACCAGATAATTTGTGTAGGAGTTAAGAGGATATTTGTGTTGAAATATCTGTCAGCTTTGTTTCATCCAATCTTTCTTCTTCTTCTCCTTCTCCTCCTCTTCTACCTCCTCCTTCCCCTCCTTTTTTTGGTAACTAAAGAAAGGGTAAAGAATGTACAAGATAAACAATACTTTAACAAAGATAACTACTTTTTAAATTTCAGTAATTAAATGACATTGAATTCCTTAGTTCTGTATTAGCTCTAATTGCTTTGGTATTTGTTACAAATGGCCTGTCCTATTTGGTTTTGAAAGTATAGCACTGTATATAGTGGGTACTTTGTTTTTAGGTACACCAATTTCTGGATTTTTTTTTTTAAGATCTTAACCTCTTGAAACAACTTAGATGGCCAAAGAAAAATACTAAATCACTGATGCCTGATTTTAATTAAGCTATATTTTTCTAAGAGATATTGTTGGTGGCTATCAACCTAATAGAAAATTTAAAGAGTTACAGTTAAACTTATAAGAATCTAGCATCCTATATATGTTTTGTTTCTAGGTGGTAGGTATATGTTACAGTTTTTATATTTGCAAGCATTTCTGAAGATTAAAGAGCACTTTTCCTCCCATTTTGGAAGAACTAATTACAGTGATTCCCAGTCTTTACATTAGAAGATTTGATCAGATCTGTTCTTTGTTTCCTAGCAGCATGTGTTTCCTAGCAGTCATACATTCCACAGGTCCTGATGTCATTAGAACAGCGTCTGACAGTGTATTGTGCTGTCTTTAGCTGAAGGTGAATGTGTCAATGTTTGAATGCCATTCCGTAGCACCTCTTTATCACTAAGTATTCAATAACCTGTTCCATTAGAGTATATGGTTGACTGAACTATTTCTAAAACTCCGGATAGAAGGAATGATTAGTACAAAGGTTTATGCAAACTATTTAATTTTTCTTACGTTAGGCTACATCAGGCATCCCTGGCCAGAAGAGTGATAAGCCAGCATGTGATTTGTTGATGCTTTTGATGTCTCAGTTTAGGTTGCTTCATGTGATTATTCTTCTGATTCAGAGTCCTGCTCAAAAATATGAATGCAAGGTCTTTCAGAGATGATTTTCTTAATAATGTTCTAACATTTTGCAGATTTAAATATTCCTTTTCATGGGGAATAATAGCAAGTATGAGACTCAATGCCTCCAGCTGCTGTGCCTGGTATTGTTTCTAGTAATTAGAATAGGCAAATTTTTCATGGACTTGATTTACCTTTGCTTTCTTTTTTATAAGTTGTAGCCAAGGAAATCACAAATAGTGGATAAACAAAAGATTACAAAATCACAGGATTAAAGTTAATTAAGTAATATAATGTAAAACTGAATTGTTTTTCAGATTTGATCAGACCACTTTTAGCTTTGGTTGAAACTCTCTTTGAAAAGGGCTGCCAAGTAGAAGTGATGGTTACTGTTAAAAGTGGGTGTTTCAGATCAGAAATCGGCAAGAAAAACTGCTTGAGAGTTTTGTATTTAGGATCAAACACTGATCTTGAGAGACGCTGTGCTGCTTTTTTTTAGTATGGTGTGAATGATGAGAGCAGTCAGAATTAGGGGGAGATGATTCTTCCTTACCTTTTGCAAATGGCTGTTTTGCCTTAAATTACTTAGGATTTGCATTATATTCAAACTACGCATTTGGCCATTTAGGGAGGGACCCTGAAGACTGAGGCTGTATTGTAACTCATCATTTGTTTGCCATCAAGAGTATATGTACACTTAGATTCCTGTTGCATTTATATATTTTTCTTTCATGCAAATACATTTCTTAAAAGAATACCTTATTCTATAATAAAATAAAATTAGAACAAGTGAATGTGAATAGGAGCTTCCTGATATTTTTCCTTTGCTATCTCTGTCACTTTCACTTTGTTCATGGGGTGGGGGAGGGTTGGGGAAAGAGTTAGGGAGCTGTTGATCAATGCACAGAAGAAAATCAAGATTTTTCATTCCTTCATTCCTCGTAATTTTGGTATTAATGTTAGTTGACATTTGAGAAAGTAGTGTGAGTGTGCCCTTAGATGGCATTTATGATTCCTGGTATGTGCAGGTTTTCCCCTTTCCAAAACCTTTGACATATTACCCTGGTCTGAGCATGAACTCTACTGCTACATAAGTAAACAGGTATAAGTTTTTTGTTTTCCTTTCTAGAATTGGGAATGTGCTAATTGGTCTACAAAGTATAAAAAAATAATTAGTAGTCCTATTCTGAAGTAATTACCTTCTCCATTTATTTTGGGGGTTGATGGGTGAAAGGTTGAGTTCTTTCCTACAGAACTTGTATAACAGAATCTGTAAATTTTTTTGGAGGGATATTGGTTGGTTTTGGTAGTGCTAGGAATTGAACCTTTTGCTTCTGTCTTGCTAGCAAGCTCTCTACCACTGAGCCACATCCTTGGCCCCAGGTTCTATAAATCTGATTAAACTGTGCCTTGCTTATGTCTTATGAACACTTAAGAACCTAATTTTAATGAATGCCTTCATAAGAATAATTACAGAGATAAAGTTAAAATTTGATCCTTATCATTCAAGAATTTGAATATAATACTGTTAGTTTTTTAATCCTGTTATTTCGAGAACTATGTTTAGGGTGGAAAAATAAGTCACCCAATCTCATATTTCTGTCTGGTAGAACTTTGTATGTAGTTATTTTGAAGGACTGTCAATGTTCTTACATCAGGCTCCTCAAAGTGTGTTTTTTGGAGGAACCCTATGGATCTCTAAGACCCTTTTAGAGGGTCCATAAAGGGAAAAATACTAAATCTTTAACATTATTTGCCTTTCACTCTCATTCTTTTTTTTTTTTTTTTTAATAGAGATAGAACCCATGGGTGGTTAACCACTGAGCTATATCCCCAACCAAGTTTCTGTTTTAAGATAGGGTCTTGGATAAGCTGGAGCGGTGGCTCTGCGGTTTCGGCGCTTGCCTTACAAGCATGAGGACCCGGGTTCAAACCCCAGCACCACGTACA
>PVKS010009862.1:32344-62471 GCA_004027875.1 Aplodontia rufa
AAAAAAAAAGATAGGGTCTTGGAAAGTTGGTAGGGTCTCCCTAAGTGATTGAGATTGGTCTCAAATTTGAGATTCTTCTCAGTTTCCCAAGTTGCTGTGATTGTAGGCCTGAACCCCACACCCAACTTAAAACTAGCCTACAGTGGAATTTTCCAGAAGATATATGAGGTGTGCTAATATCATTGCTCTGATGACATGATACTGGGCTTGTGTAGTCATATATTTTAAAATGTTCCCAGTCCATGAACACATGCATATTGTTATAGAAAAATAGAATCAAAAATCACTTTAGCTCATTAATTCTGGTTACAAAACCTAGAAGAGCTGGCTAAATAAAATTCCAAGATCCTCTTTTTGCTCACACTTGCTATGCATCTGAGCAACCATACAGGATGAGAAGACAAGTAGATGTGTAAGATTTAAAAAGAACAGTTTGGATATTTTACTAATTAATTATTTGGCATTTTCATTATTCTGTTTCCTAAAATTTTTATGTAAAAAACTTGCTTTCAGTTTTTTGGTACTCATTTAGTAAAATGGAAAGTTTAAAAGATACAGGTTTTCAGCATGATCTGCCGAGTGGTCCCAGGGTGGAAGCAAAGACGCCAAGGAGAAAATTTGAAATCTAGGCAGCAGGTGCATCCAGAAAGACAGAATGGTGTAAAGGTGAGGAGAAAGGGACCTGGGTGTGTTTGCCTGGGTTTAAGAAACTGTTTGGTTTTGAGCAAGACACTTGATCTCATGCACCTTAATTTCCTGATATATTTTAATGGATTTAATAATTACCAGATTCACAGATTATTGTGAAAATTTAATGACTAAATATGTGCAAAGAATTTAAAACAGTTCCTGATACATAATAATAAGATATAATCATGTGCTGCTGTCATTATTATCATCATCATTGTTAGGTCTCATGAGGGTCCTAGGAAACTTTTAATCAATTCCCCTTGTGGTTCAGATATGCAATTATGTTTCACATCATTACTTTAGATTATGCCTTAAAATGTTAGTAAATTAAAAGTTTTTTTATATTGAAATAATCTTGGCTTTATTTTTCTCCTGTACTTTAAAACTTGTGGAAAGTTATTGGCATTTTTTTTAAAAGAAAGAATTAATAAAACACCTTTGTTAACTTGAGCTAAGTTTGTGGGTAGTGAGTATGAATGCCCAATTAAAAGTAGAGACCCTAATTGAATATTTATGTATCTTGGGAATTATTAGGGAGGAAATCACTTTTCTGAAGTGGTATCAAGATGACTCACTACACGCTTAATCTGTTAATCACTATCTAAGCACCACAACAGGCCATTTTCAGTGAAAAGGATCCGTGGAGTAATTACATATTGTAGTTCAGTCTGTTTGTGAATGGTGATATGTTTAACTCATGAAAGAAGATCCACATACGGACCACCTTTACTAGATGCTAACTGGAGAACTGTGATACTTCTCAATTGGCAATTTTGACAACCAATTGAAAACTGTAAAAGTCATCTACAGTTTTTACATGTACCCCATGTCTTGTAGTTTTTGATCTGTCACTAAGAAATTGGGACTATAGCAGCTGTCACCTTCAGCACTTCGGGTAACATTCTGTCTTCGTGTTGTAGAAACTAAATTATACTCTATAGATAAGTGTAGCTGGCAACTGTTTTTCATTGTGGACTTTCCAGAAATGAGCTTTGGATTGGAGATACTTGAATACAATCTCCAATGCACAAGAATCTAATTCTACTATCATTATGAAATAGAGATAATAACATTCAGATTGCTGGTTTGTAGAGAATAATTAGGAAATAAAAAATTACTTGGTAGAGTGAGCATTTAATGCACAGAACCTGTTATTATTTATATAGTATTATTAGAAATGTCCTTGAGTATTATCATTAAGAAAACTTAGCTAAATCAAATGTCATTTTCTTCACTGAGTAGTTCTTGATGAGCTGCAGAAATCAATAGTATTTTCTTAAGCTTTTGAGAAAGGTTTCATGTCTATTTCTTTCCCACTGTTTTTTTTTAAACTTTTATTTCCTATTTCTGAGTGCTTCTTCCTAAAGTATTATGCTCTGCTACTGATCACTCACCAGAAATAATCATCCTGACAGAAAAAAATATTTTTGATATCCACCAAGCACTATGCCTGAAGATTGACTTTAAATCAAGTATAAGATGAAAATAACAATTTAACTTAAGGCATTTTAAATTCAACAGCTGATCATCTTTGCACACAGTGTCAACAGTCAAACATTTTTATAATGTAACCAAATCAAGTCATCATCAACTTTCAAGATCTATATTACAGATTTCCATACTGTTAAAAGATTTATATTGCCAAAGTACAAGTCCTCGTATGATTTCTCTAAATGTGAAGAAAACCTTAACATTTAGATCCCCAAATTACATTAAAGTCCAGAAGAATCAAAAAGCTCATAAATAAGCCCAGATTTTAAAATTAACATCTGTATTTCAGTGACACCTGCCAATGAGAGAAGTTTTAAAAGTGTGATTTTTACCTATGATTGTACAGCACATTTATGTGAAAAAGGAAAGGCACAACATAGTTGGTAAAAATGAATGAAAAAATAAACTGCTCATTAGACAACTGACTTGTACCAGACTTAAGTGTTTGAAAGTAGGACTCAAGAAAATGAAAAGCCAAGCAAGATCTGTTTGATCAGCTTGTGTTGGTGTTTCTGCGTCCTGCAGAGGCAGAGTGTGTTACTATTCAGGACAGCCCCAGTGGCTAACAGTAGCCTGAGCCTATGAGAATAGGGGAGAGACTCAAGCCCAGTTTTTGATGTTCTGCTTGGGTGAGTAAGTTGAATACTAAAATGCGTTCCATTGACAGCTGACCCTGTAAGAGTTTTCTCAACAGTCTCCTGTTTTGTTTTGTTTTGGTTTGTTACCCACACCCCCTTTCCTTTCCTCAAAGCTCTTCCAAATAAATACTTTTGGATAAGAGGAAATGGTCCTGACTGATGCTCATCTTTTTGAATGAAATTTTCTTTCTGGCAAGAATGGAAGAGCTCAACTGGTTTACATTAGCATTTTTTTTTTTTTTTAATTTTCAGTGTTCTTGATTTCTCAGTGGATGATGCTTTTTTGAACCTTGACTCAGAATACTGATCATGAATTCAAGGAGTGGACAAAGAACCTATTGAGAAATAGTTTTGTGGTAGCACAAGGCATGTGTATATCTATTGCCTTTCTTCTTTATCTTGGCTTTAAATATTCTGTTGAAGTCGTCTAGTGAGTTTTAATCATATTATTAACTGTAGTTGACTCTGGAGGACATACTGAGGCAGCCTTTTTCTTTTAAAATAACATAGTCTTTTTAAAAACAATTTCAGTTAAATTTCACTTTCATTTAAAGTAATTTGTATGCATCACCATTCAGTATTTTATGATCATTCTGAAACAACACATATTTTGTGATAGCATCTCAGTGGTCATATGTACTTAAATTTAACTTACAGGATTTAATAGAATGGCATATTCATTATTTTTCTTTTAATTACAAAGGCATCTCCAGCTAGCTTAAGGCTGACATTACTAGTTTATTGGAAGGTTATTGTGGTTTTACCTAAAGAACTGTGGGGAAAGATGGAGATTTACTCGGGCATCAGGGAAATTTACTATGTGCTGTTTTATGATCCTTCTCTGTCTACCACTTTTCTTCTCTCTGAAAATTGTATTCTTTCCCTTTTACTACAGTGTGAATTATACACTTAGTTCTTCATGACTCTGCTATATAGATTGAGCATCTCTAATCTGAAATCCTAAATCTGAAATGCTTGAACGTTCAGAATATTTTGAGCACCTATATGAACTACAAGTAAAAAATTCTTCACCTGACTTTGGATCACAGTTGAAATGCCTTCACTCTAAAAATATTCTGTAAAATTACCTCAGGCAGTACGTATAAGGTGTCTGTGGAACGTAAAGGAATTCAATGTTTGGACTTGAGTGCCATACTCAAGATATTTCATTAGGTATATGCAGATATTCTAAAGTCCAAAAATGCTGAAATTCAAAACAATTCTGGTTCCAAGAATTTTGGGTAAGAAATAATCTGTATCACCATCTTACTGCATTTGATAATGATATTGTGATTCTTCTATGGATGGACAGATAGTTAGCTTGAAGAAGGAATGGCTTAATGTGAAAAAGGATATTTTCCATAGAGAAAGGAGGAGGGATGCATATTATCAGAGTATCCATTATAATGACCCTTTGCTAACTGACATAAATCTGGCCTTTGTAGAATTAGCTAGAAAATCTTTCAAAATGGGTGCGTTTCTTGTCAGTGACCAGAGTGATCTTGGAAAATGATTCCGTACTAACCATACCCAGAAAAGCCAATAGAGAAATGCAAATAAAGAGGCTTAGATCTTCAGGTTGGATTTTTCCTGTTGATTCTTAAGGCAGAGAATAATCTTGGTCTTACAGATTTAAATGTTTCTAGGCCTTGAGTACATTCATGTGAATAGAATTTCCAAGACCTGTCATTTGACAGTGCACATGGATGAATAACTCATAGATGAGCTCTACTAGCCCCATGAAGAAAGTCCTTACTGAAAAGGAACCCATTGTTTCTAAAGTGGAAGTACAGATTGCACAGAAGAAGTAGTTTCCCAGAAGAAAGTAAAGAAACAAGAACTATGGCATGGGCATAAATACAGCATAATATAAGTGCAAATGCAAGTATAAGCAGAAAAAAAGGTTTTGCAGATAAGTATCTGGCCGTCTGTTAGAGACATTAATTACTTTACATGTGCTAGTATACTCATTATGTCATGTTTCTAATTGGGATTATATTTTTACTCAAGTAAACCTTCTGTTTTAGAGGTAGAATATTCAGAAGTACACCAAGTTTAGATGCTTCAAATAATTGAACATGGATAACATTATAGTTGCCTAATGAATCCAAAGACAATATGCTTCCACATAACCAACAGAAATGCCTTTTGAATGACAGCCATCTAATATGCATCCATCATTACAAAAAATCAGAGTCTCAATAGTGTTTAATGCTGAGTTTTGACAAGATAAGGTGAAGTGGAGCTTCAGAGGTATTATTTGTATAAGTGTAGAATGCTCTATTGCTTTTTACTTTTTCTTCAAATTGGAAAGTTCTGTTGAATTTTCATTTTCATGTTAAGTGCAATTCAATATAAGTAGTAACATAGAAAGTTTATTTGGGGGAATTTTAAAGGTTAGTAGAAGCCTTAAGTAGAAGAGCTTCCGTGTATGGTGACCTTCTTTATTGTTGCAAATTCTCAAAGAAAAAAGAGCACCAAAAATTAGTATGCTGTCAACATTGTTTTATGATTTGATGTTATTAAGCAAACTTTGCGAGTATTTCTGTTTTTGGGTGCATTTGATTAAATGTGTGATCTTATCTTGGTGAAATAGCCTGCTGGGCTGCAGACACTAGTGTTCAGAAATGAAATTTGCTTAAAGCCTCAGAGCAGACATTCATTCAATGAGACCTTTCTTGAATAATAGATGATAGTGAGATAGCAGTGGAGTGTGCGTATGTTTTCTTCCTTGAATTTAGGGAACATTGAGATAAGGCAGCAACAACAACAAAAAAGTAATGGGGTATGAAAGAAAACATTAGCTTTATAAATGAGAAATTAGCCTGCTTTATTATAAATGAATGAACTGTTAGTATAAGGGATCCAGCGTCAGTGTCGGAGGACAGTGTGCTAGTCCATATGCTTTGTTTTAGTAGTCCTGCTATGTTTTTTTTCCCCTGCTATATACTCTCTTAGCTTGATAGATGTTATTCTAGAATGAATTTTTTCAGCTCTCTTAATGTGTGTCATTTGTGTTCTTTTGGTTCTACTTGTAATGGCTGGATTTTCATTCCTGTTCGTTCTTCCCAGTGTGTCTGATTGAATATTTTGAAGATCATATTTACATTTTATTTCTTGATTATAAAACATGCTCACATTGAACACTGGAGACATAGAGATTCATAAAGTTAAAACAGAAATTGCTCAGTATATTGTAATATATTTGTGTACTGCAATGGTCAGAGATGATTTCATAGTTATATTTTACCTTGGTTGTCCATATCTGTATTGTGTGTGTATGTTGTGTTTGGAATTGAGATAAAACTATATATATATGGCTTATATAACTCCACTTTGTCATTGCCATTAATTTTTTACAGCATCATTTTTAATATTATAAAATAATATCTGTGTCGATATGCTGGGATTTATTTAAACATTCACTTATTCATGTGAGCTGTAATTTTTTGGTATGGTAAATGATGTCACAATGAATATATGAGTGTTGAAAGCTTGGTCAACTCTCCAGTTATTTCTGTAGCACAGATTCTTTCAAGTACAATCATTTGGTCAAAGGGTAGTAATTTCTGTTTGACTTTTACTAGTTGGTTACAGTGATCCAGATGCATCATTGCTCTCTGGCTAACTGGTTTTCTGAACTTTTGAAAATTATTTGGAGCTGCTAATTCTTAGTTAAGTTTAGTTAATATTTATTAACTCTGTGTTATATAAAGTACTATGCTTTTGCTTTTTTGCAAGTTTTAGCAGTTCCTGAGTTACATATTCACCAGTGTATAAAAGATGAGATCAGTATAATAGTCAATAAAAAAATGGAAACATTGGATATTTATATCCAATATCTTTGAATTTAAAATAATAGTAAAACAAAAATCATATAATAAAACTGAATTTTAAATGATTAAGTCAGCCATATGTTTTATGTCCCTGTAAAATCTTTTAATTTATTTCTCTGCTCTGAATGGACCTCTTATCTTCTTTAGTTCGTCTGAAGAGTCAACTTAACAATCCCCTCTTTTACCAAACCTCTTATGGAACAAGAAAATTGATGGCTTGGTCATTCTTTTAAAATTAAAGTATGAAAAGTAGAAGTAAATGATCAGTAAACATATTTGAAATAAATGAAGTTTGTCTATAAAAGAAGAAAGATTTCTAAGGAAAAGTAACGAAGCAGAACGTTGTGGCTTAAATTAGTAAGTACGAACACAAGTTTTGCTAGGGGTAGGCTCAATTAGAGAATAAGAGCTGTAAAAATGTGAGGTGTTCAGTAGTGCTTAAGTCAAAACTGAAGGGAAAAGTATCTGGCATATGATGAAAATTTTTATTTTTTCATCATGCCAATAACTTCTGAATTTGATTTTATTAGTTTATTCTTTAGTCAGGGGGACTAACAGTTCTACTTTAACATCTTTGTGACTTATGCTTGCAATTGAAAAAGACTTACATTTTAGGAATATATCTAGCTGTCACAGTGGCAACCTATTCTACTTGCTCTGTCTAGATCAGAATCTATATATTTCTCTATCTATATTTCACAACCTATATACCTACCTACCTACCTACTTTGTTTTTGGTACCAGAGAATGAACCCAGAGGTACTTAAACACTGGGCAACATCCCTAGAACCCCCTCTTTTTCTTTTTTTAAATTTTGACACAGGGCCTTGCTAAGTTGCTGAGGCTGACTTTGAACTTGGATTCCTCCTGCCTCAGCCTCCCAAGATGCTGAGATTACAGGCGTACACCACTGTGCTCAGCTGTATATGCATTTAAATCTGCACCAGAACACATTTCTGTAACCAAATTTAATGCTTGGTAAATAAATGATTGTATAACTGCATGAATGTGCTTTATAGACCTACAAGAAATATGAAAGCAGTTTTGAAGTTACTGTTGAAAGATAAATTTAAATGCTGTTGAAAATTTCCCTGTACATGCATGTGGAATGATAAGGAGATGAAAAGGATATTAAAAGATACAGTTTTCCATACTCTGTATAGTTTCCATAAAAGGAGAAAATTTAGTTATGAAGAGTTGAAGCGATTTGACCAAAGTGACATGGCAGGTTTGTGGCACGTGCTACCTTCTACTAAGTTATTTCTCTGTTTCGCACTTCTGAATTCTCATTTTATGATGCCAGGTGTGGTGTTGGCACTACAGAACTGTATCATGTTAAACATTCAGCTTCTCTAGGTCTATTTCATGTGTCAATAGATGTTTGTTTCTCTTTGAAGTATCTAGGATATAAAATAAAATGGTAAAGCTTATTTGAGTAGAATACTTCTATTTGCAAGTTCCATTTTCAGCAATCTGTGACTCAGTAAGTAGTTGATTTTTTTGTAATTTTTTTTTTGAAGAGAGAAGGACGGTGAGAAAGAGAGAGAGAGGGAGAGAGAATAAATTTTTATTGAGTTTTTCACATGGCTTTCATTGCTCTGACACTTCATTGTGTACGTGGTGCTGGGGTTCGAACCCTTGTACTTGTGCATGCCGAGCAAGCACCATAACCGCTGAGCCACCGCTCCAGCCTCAAGTAGTTGATTTTTAAAGAATTTTCACATTTTGTTCTTTTTGAAGAGCTAAAACAGTGTTGCATGTGCTAATAGCACATTTAAAAAAGGTAAAACTAGGTGAGACATTCTTTTTGTGATGATTTAAAGAGAAAGTGATATAAGAAAGATATTTTGCTTTGTGTGAAAAAATGTTAAGGACTCTGATGATTCTCTCAAATTCTTCTCTGTACTTCTCTGTTGTTAAGATAGTAATATGATTATTTCCCAACAGATCATTTCAGGATTTGATATTATTTCTGATACTAGCTTTCTTTCCCTTCATTTACATATTAAATAAATTTTATATCTGGAGTTTGGGACCCATGGAACAATTATCTTATATCAAGGAAATTTTAACATTTCTTCATTTATAAGGCAGAAGTGTACACACTGAATATCGAAGCCTCGGTGTTCTCTGTGTACTCCTTTTTTCCTCACATGACTGAATTTATTTACATAAGATTATTATAAGTTCTTATAAAGTATAAGCGTTAAACTATATTTAGTTCTAGGTTAGTCAAATGATCTTTCCTAAAAAGCATGCATATAGAGAAATGTAAACTATAATAATAGTAATAATATCTCCGAGAATGAAACAAAAAAAGTAGAAAGAGCATAATTTAGGGAGTTGGAAAAGCACAGTTTCAAACCTTCCACAGGGTGACACTCTAAATGTTACTTAACTTCTTCATCCTTCTAGAGGATAAAAACGGATAAAAATAATACTTATCTTTCAGAGATGAGGATTAAATGAGATAATCATTATGCTATACATCGCACACTGTCTAGATTTATGTACATGTTAATAAATGATAGCTTTTATTACTTGTGTTAATTTTTTCTTTCTTCTTTTGTTAAATTTAATAACTTCCCCTAAGTGGGCTTCTCAGTTGTTCTGCTCTTTTCTGCAGCTCCCAAAAGACTAGCTTCACGAACTCATTAATTTTATCATTTATTGTATATTTGTTCTTACCAGATGTCTGATGGGTGCTGGGATATGGAGCATAACACTGCAGAAAGAGCCTCTGACTTTAGCAGATAAAAAATCATGGAAGTAAACTGGTGTTGAGCCATGTGTCTGACATTAATTGTCGTTAAGTGGTACCGAGGACAAGTCCAGGATGTTAATGAGAGTTTAGCAGCCGAGTCAAATTGCAACCAAGTTGGGGGTGACTGGAATCAGGAAAGACTTCCCAAAGCCAGTGACCTCTGAATTGGGCTGAGTGGGCGTGCAGGGAATTTGCTGGTTCACATCCTGTTGTCAGAAGAGCTCATCACAGAGCTAAACAAGTTCTAGTGGAGGAGATTGATAGAGTCTAGCAAGGGGAAGAAGACTGAGCATTCTCTCCTGGATTTGGCAACGTGGATAAAAAAACCTAAAGTTTCCATTTTATAGAGACCGTGAGTTGTCTAGAGGGAATATTGAATTTCAGAATGTCATAAAATAATGTTGGCGATTAATAATGGGTAGGCTGTGTAGATTTGAGATGAGGGA
Source organism: Aplodontia rufa (assembly GCA_004027875.1). Classification (NCBI taxonomy): domain Eukaryota; kingdom Metazoa; phylum Chordata; class Mammalia; order Rodentia; family Aplodontiidae; genus Aplodontia; species Aplodontia rufa. Next base: position 42,210 of record PVKS010009862.1, read on the forward strand.
GAATACTAAAGACCTACACAAATACAGAAACCAAGGTTGTTGGCTTAGCTTCGGAGATATGAGCCCTACATATTGTGACTGTGAGAATGACTTCAGAAGTTTGTTTTTGCTCATTCTCATCCTAACTTCTCCCTGTCTCCATTGACTCAGGAGGAATCTGGTTTCTTTTGGCACTGAGGAAATGAAGAAATGAGGAACTAGCTCTTAGGAGTACCAGTGCTAAAGTTTGGCAGTAATGGCAGTCAAGTTAACAATCAGGAAAAGAATTAAGAGAAATGTATTATTAACTTTTAGGAAAGACAGATAGGTTTTGTGTATCTCTCCACTGGGAGGATGTAGGTTATTTAAATTTAGGGGGAGGGTTTCCATGGTGTGATAAAGCATGATGAACTTGCTTTGCTTGTCTATTAGAACAAATTATTTAATATTAATTAATTAATAATGAAGTCTGTTCTTGAAAAATTGATCTTAGTTTAGGACTATTTGGACAAAATGATAAGTAAATGTGATTTAAGAAAAATTATCTTAGTGGAATAATATTTTTAGTAGAGGAAAATGCTATTATAGGAGATAAATTTGGAATCATTAATGATTTTTAAATTTATCAACAAATATTTATTGAATGTTTGCTATGTGGTAAAATTACCACAATTGTGATAAAGATCACCACAGAACAATACAGTATTTCAAAAGAACATTCGATCTGGAGATTTCAGGCAATCTAGATCCAGGCAGTCTAGATAGGAAAAGGTTTCTGCTCCTTCAGAGCACTAGAGGATATGCAGAAATTGTCTAGGCAGCTGGCTTTCCAGAAAAAGAGACTATCTTGTCTAGAAAAGAAGCAGGGAACATTGAGAGACTCAGAGGTCAGAGTGTTTAGAACATTAGGATTGAGAGATAGGGTGTAAAATCAGGCGAGAGAGATCCATAGGAGCCCAGGGGCGGTAGTGATTTCTAAGACTTAGGAGTTGAGAGTCCAGTGTTTGTAGTGTTTAAAGTCCAAGTATTCTGGAATTTATCTCAGGAGCATTGGGAAATCATTAAAGATTTAAGCATGACAATAACAAGATCTGATTTTTATTTTTAAAAGATCCTGTTGGGGCTGGAGTGGTGGCTCAGTGGTAGAGCGCTTGTTTGGCATGCGCATGAGGACCCAGGTTAGAACCCCAGCACCACATACACAACTAAGTGTTGGAAAAATAAAAACCAGATGAAAAACAAAATAAAATTGATTCTGTCTTTCTCTCTCACTCACTCTGTCTCTAAAATAAATAAACAAAGATCGTGTAGGCTGTTCTGTGTAGAAATAATTGGAGGGAAGGCATGAAGATCAGGTGTGATGACAGTCCCAGCCTCCACTCTGCAGCTTCTCTGCTGGGCAGGGTAAACAGAGCTTACATCTTCTGACCTCTATAGTCAGTTATTTTGGCATTAGTAAGGGGCCTGCAGTAAATAATACCATTTCTGTCTTTAGTGTGCAGTACTGTAATTCAGTACATGGAATATCCCAAGTGCTGAGGTGATCATTGGTTAAATTAACTCATTGGAACTTACTGCTGTTTTTATTAATCTACCTGTAAATACACGGATGTGACTATAATGCTGTATCCAATTGTTTCATGGGATTTCTTTATTTTTATTTCATTTTATTTTTTTAAAAGAGAGAAGGACAGTGAGAGAGAGAGAGAGAATCATTTTTTATTGAGTTTTTCACATGGCTTTCATTGCTCCGACACTTAGTTCTGTAAGTGGGTGCTGGGGTTTGAACCTGTGTACTCCTGCGTGCCAGGCAAGCGCCGTAACTGGCCCAGTTATATCCATTCTCTGGAGTGCTGTAATATGGCAGAAATTTTAAAATATGTTTCTCTTTTAAATGCTACATAAAACTCTTTTAAGTCAGTTGTTGGACATTTAATTTAGTTGAGAGGGTTCAGACCTCAAAGATCTTTCATTCTAGTCAAAGTGATTTATTTGTAGATTGTCATTATCAGTGTCATTCAAAGAAATACCTATTCTAATGATATCTGAAAAGACCATAGTACTTTTGTCTCCCAGTACTACAGTGGTTTGATAGTAACCAATGAAAGAAAAAAAAAAGACTTATTTAAGAACTTCTGAGATAATTTAATTTTTATACTTTTATAATTTACATAGTCCATTTTTCACCTTGTGTTCTTCTCTGTTATGTCTTTTTCATGGTGTTCATGAAATTACCATAGCTTTTTGATTAGACGCCTCATATTATACTTTAATAGAAATATAAATTCTTTGATGACTGAGACTGCTTTTAACCTTTTCATAACCTGAAGTCCCTAATTATTTAAGACTTGTTTTTTTTTTAAAAGCTGAGGATATACTGTATATTAGATAAAACATTGTTTTAGGAATACAATATATAAGTTAAAAAATTAGCACCATAAATCCTAATAACTTGATTAGGTCGTAAGACAGTGATTTGAAATATGGGCATTATGGTCACATGGACCTGAGCCTAAGCCAGGTGACAACCATATAACAACTGTGTGACTCTGGGTAATTTCCTAAGCCCCAGTTTGCACCTTATTTCCTAGGGCTGAATATGTCTATTTCAAAGGATTATGATAATTAGTTGGTGTAAGATAATGCACTGCCAGGAGGTTTGGTCCTAATATGTGAGTCAAATGGGAAAAACAAGTGCTGTTACCCTTGCTTCACAAAGGAAAGTGGAGTGTGGTACACAGGAGTTCAAAGCAGCACTTTTTTTTGTTTGCCCCCAGTCTTCTTGCAAGATTGACATTACATTTTATATCTGTTGCTTTCAGTCTTCCTGGCCTTCCATTTGGAATCATTCTGTCAGGTTACTTCATGTACATCATACTGTCTTTTTTTTTTTTTTATCTCTGACTTATTCTGAAAGGAATGATTATCCAGCAATTTGTGAGATACAAATGGAAGTCTGAGTACTTTATAGGCACTGTCAGATAAGAATGCTAGAAATGCTTTTATTCCGGATTTCCACCACCTGCATTGTGTAGGCATATATACAGCATATAGGTGGGCTAAAAAATACATTTGTATGCTTACATTTCAGGGTAGACGTAGTCTTCTTTCCTCAAAGCACATTTTCCTCTAAATCAACTGTTTTCAGGATTTGAAGAAAATTGCTTATTTTAAAAGTGACAATTTTAAGAAAATGTATCATTATTGGAAAAAAATCCTGTGACAGAGAATGGGGCATGAGCTCAGAGATCTTTATCCTGAGTAAGCTTCTCTCCTACTAAAATACAGTTTTATGAACATATATACAGTGAAGTACTATTTAGTAATATTTTTTTTTGGATGTGGTGAGAAAAAAAGTCATTTGATTGACATGCACAGTAAAACTATAGTTTTGAAGAACATTTTGAAGCCAGGCATTCTGAAAGCAATTGTATATGTGTGTGAACTAGATGACACCCCTTTCTCCTTTGCCTGTGAGAACCTGCCCTTCAAAGGTAGGTTTGTAATATGATGTCAATATTTGTGTCCTCTTGGAGGACTGCTATTTCAATATAGGATATTCTCTGTTCTCTAATTATAGTGTGCACAGGAGATACAATTTTAAACCTCTCTTGACAGCTGAAAGGACTTGTTGAAAGAGCATAAAACCCCTCAGGCTCTTGCTCTGGGGAACTGAATACCTGATATTATTTATAATCCTAACTGCTCTAAAACCCAGTTAATTTTTCTGTGTTTTTAGGCTCATTAGAATTTAATACTTCTATAATTAAATTGTTTTGTAATTTATTTTTTTCTGAATGCTGTATTAAAAAGAACTGTTAAACACAGAGTGACATATTTAACATATTAAAGAAAACTTATTTTGAATAATTTTGGGTAATTGTTATAATAAACCAGATGTTGCTGAGTTCTTATTTAATCAGAGATAAAAAATATTCGCAATATAGTTTTGTCTAGCTGTCAGCTTAGATAAACGAATCCATTTCAATCAGCATGCTCCTAGAGAAAAAAAGGAGGGGATGTAATAACATTTTTCTAGCTACATTTGTTGAAAATAAATATTAATCTTCTATGTGGTTAAAAACCATGCAGTGCCAACTCCATCATAACCATAATTGCAGTGAAGCCTTTTAGACTTTTTATTTTTATGACTCTTACTTCTTTTTATCCTTCTGGAGGCATAGAATTTAATTCTACTTTTCATTTAGTTTATGTGCCCAAGAAGTGTTGTCCTAATCTTACACAATCTGGAGGCTGCTTGTTCGGATAACACTGAATATCACAATCATGTGATCTGGTCAAGGTTTTGTTTTGGTCACAAGTATGAACCTCTGTCTTTGCCTCCCCCTTCCCTTAAAAATCTGTTGTAGTTCATGGGAGAAGCTGAAATATTACTATTTTATTTCATGCTTATTCTTTTGGGTTCTGTAGTATTGGATGAGTCAAATGCTTCCATACTTGTGTTGACATCTGAGGAAATGGAAGAATGTCAGGAATTAAGAGTGGAAGGCACATTGGTGAGGAACAAAGCCCATGTTCTCATCTTTGTACTGTGTAGTCAAGGAAGGTAGAAAGGAAAACACACCACAGATGAATAGTTTCCTCTTAGACAATAATGACAAACATAATGAAGTTTGAAGTTTAAATTTACATCATGTCTTAGGTGCCTTCAGAAGTTGTGATTAGGAGTTTGCTATTATGCATGTAATTGTTGATTTTTGTCAAATATATAGAAAGCTTATAGGGAACATTGTCAAAAATGAAGAAAACTATTATGAGCTATAATAATAACCAGTGCTAACTGATGGTTCCAGTTCATGTGAATGTTTGTCTATCCTATTTAGCAAGGAAATTAAGAAAACAAAGACAGAAGGTAGAATTTGTTCCTACCTCCAAGAAAGGTTTAATTCTTAAGGATGAGTCTCAGCATTTTTAAAAAGTGAAACTACCTTGTCTCAGTTTCATTCATATTTCTTCACAAAGCATATTTTGAAAGGATTCTTAATGGGTGAATAGAACATTGGTTGGAAGCACTTTACAAAATTCTCTTCGGAGAGACACAAGAATGCCAAGGAGCCGGGTGGGATGGTAGATCCTGTTGCATTATGTCGTCTTGCTCTTATTAAGGCATTTGAGGACAGAGGAGAAAGCACATTTCATGGGCTCTTTGCAGTAACAGATGCAACCCACAGTGTGTGCAATGAAAAAGAGAGCAGTGCAGAATGGGTCACTCTTAGGCCTTCTTGTCTCAGTTACTTGATGAATGAGAAGTGAAACAATACTCTGGTTACTGGAACAGAGTGGTTTTGCGTGTAGGTGTAGAACCAGATTGGCAGGTGGTGGTGCTGGTCAGATGGCTCCACTGTGTTTAAGATTCATGTCAACATTGTAGGTGTTCGGCCCACACACTATGGGGTAACAGCCCTTACCAATCTTCAGTTTTTCTGTGCTATTGAGGGTGTGTGTCTGAGTGTGTGTGATGTTTGTGAGTTGTTGATTGGGCATTCTTACATGGGCCAGTTTCTGTCTGCCTCATGGGGCCTTGTGAAGCACAGTGGAAGCAATATCGAGAGCAAGTGATCTGCTTCCAAGATCCAAATTCTTATAGACTTTATTTTTTATTTTATAAACTTTTATTGGTGCATTATAGTTGTACATAACGAAGGGATTTGTTCTTACATATTCATGTATGCACACACTATAACAATGCATTTTGGCCGAATTCCCTCCCCGGCATTTTCCCCCCTCCCCTTCTCCTTCTCCTTGGTTTCTTTCCCCTACTGCAGATTCCACACTTTAAATGAGCGAAGTGATCTGTGGAAGTTTCCAAATATAATATCCAAATGATTGAGTTTGTAAAGTACTAGGTAAGTGTCTTTATGTTGAGCCTCTTGAAGTTTTTGATGCATTGCCTGAGTTAATATATTTTTTCACTCATGAAACTTCTATATTGATACGTTAGAAATCATTTTTTAAATTTTAAAAATCATACTCTAATTTTTATTTTCTTAATCTAATCTCTATGCATATTGGAGTGTCACCTCAAAATCAGATTTGATGGTTTCATATCTAACAACTACCCTTTCCTCCAGTTTTTGGAAACTTTAAATGTGTTCTTTTTCCATGGCTGTAATTTGTTAAGAGAGTTCATAAACAAAGTTTATAAGCATTTTGGTTTGGTTTCTTATTGCCATTAACTATAAAATACATGCTACTTGAATATGGGAGCAACCCTTTAATTCTTTAAAACTTGCTACAGTTCTGATGTATTTGTGGGCAGAAACTTTCAATACATGGGTTTATTTTAGTCCTTAAAACAATTTCCAAAGTACAAATTTACTGCTTCTTATTAAAGCACTGTATGCTTGCACTTTTTTTTATAACTGTAGGGGAATAAAAGTGCATTGGGTCTTCCAGACTCATTCTGGTCAAAATAAAAGTTGCATCACATTTTTAAAGATTTTATTATTACTTTTAAAATTGTACATATGTGTGGGATATAGTGTGATAATTTGACACAGAGGCAAAAATGTGATTTTCAGATCAGAGTGAGTACCATTTACAGCTCATTCACCAATTATAATTTCTTTGTGTTGGGAATCTGTGAACCCCTGTCTTCTAGTTTCTTATAAGATAGAGAATAAATTGCTGTAAACAGTAATTACCCTACTGTGCTGTGGAACACTAACACTTATTCCTCCTATTTAGCTGTATTTTGGTACTCATTATCCAAGCAGCCCTACATCTTGGCCTTCCTATGTTCTAATGACCAATAGTCTAATGTCTATTTCTATGAAATTACTTTTTTAGCTTGCACATATGAATAAGGCTATGCACTATTTTTCTTTCTGTGCCTGGCTTATTTTACTTAGCATAAGGCCTTCTACTTCTATCCATTTTGTGACAAATGACAGGATTTCATTCTTTTTTAAGGCTGAATAATATTCCACTGGATCTATGTATCACATTTTATTTATTCATTTACCTTTGTTGATTCTAAATCTTTACTATTGTGAATAGTGCTGGAATAGTCATGGGAGTGCAGATATCACTATGTAACACTTATTTCATTTCCTTTGGATATATACCCATTAGTGGGGTAGCTGAATCAAATAGTTATTCTATTTTTAGTTTTTTAAGGAACCTCCATACTGGCTGTACTAATTTACTTGCCTAGAAGCAGTGTGTAAGAATTCCCCTTTTGCTGTATTCTGTCGTTTGTATTTTTTTTTGTTTGTTTGATTTGGTCTTCTCTCATTAACCATTTTTGCGGGATGAGATGGTATCTCATTGCGGTTTTAATTAGCATTTTTCCAGATGATGGGTGATTTGGAGTACGTTTTCATGTACTTGTTAACCATTTTGTATAACCTCTTTTGAGAAATGTCTGTTGAGATCATTGGTCCATTTTATCATGTTTTGGGGTTTTTCATATATTCTGCATATTAATCTCTTGTTGGATAAATAGTTTGCACACATTTTCTCCCATTGTGCGGGTTGTCCTTTGGTCAGTTGATTGTGGCGTTCGCTGTGCTGAAGCTTCTTAGCTTGATGCAATCCCATTTGTCTATTTTGGCTTTTATTACTTACTTGTGCTTTGTGGATTATCTCCAAAAAACATCATTGCCTTTACCAATGTCTTGAAGTGTTTCCCTTATATTTTTTTTGAGAAGTTTCATGCTTTTCGGTCTTGCATTTAGGTTTTGATCTATATTGAGTTGATTTTCATATACAGTAGGAGGTGGGGATCTGGTTTTTTTATTCTTTCTATGTATATCCAGTTTTCCCACCGTCATTGCCATGTCTGTCCTTTCTCCAGTGTATGCTTTTGATGCCTTTGGTTGTAGGTGCATGGATATATTTCAGATTTTTCTATCCTATCCCATTGGTTTGTGCATTGGTTTTTGTGCCAGTGCATTAACATTTGGCTACTACAGATTTATATTATGTTTTGAAATCAAGTATTGTGATGCTTCCAGTTTTGTTCTTTTTGCTCAAGAGTACTTTGGCTGTTTTGAATCTCTTTGGTTCCATATGAATTTTAGGGAATTTTTTTCTCTTTCTCTGTAGAGCACCATTGGTATTTGATGGGGATTGCTTTGGATATTTGGATAGTGTGGACATTTTAACAATATTAATTCTTCCCATTTATGAAAATTCTGTGTTTACATTTTTGATAACTTCTTTAATTGTTTTCTTCATATTTTGAAATTTCCTTTACAGAGAGCATTTACTTCCTTGGTTAAATTTATTCCTAGGCATTTTATTTTAGTTTTAGTTTTTTAGTAGTTGTGAATGGGATTGCTTTCTTGATTTATTTTTCAGCAAGTTTGTTGTTGATGTATAAAAATGCTACTGATTTTTGTATTCTCTAACATCACAGAATCCATTCTAAAAGTTTTTTGGTAGTTTTTAGAATTTTCTATATATAAAATCATTTCATCTTCAAACAGATAATTTGACTTCTTCCTTTTCTTTTGGGATGGCCTTTATTTCTTTATCTTGCCTAATAGCTCTGGAGGGCACTTTCAGTGCTATGTTCAGTAAGTGTAAACTTTACATTTCTTAAGGCCAGAAAGGAGTGTATGCCAGGGAGAGGTGTGGTTTAAAGTGTGTATGTAAGGTTGTAACAGTTCTTAGTGGCCACTTCGAGGTGGAGAAATGAACAGCCAACTGCTCACTTCTGGCACCTCTGGAATCTTCTGCGGACTTTGTCCAGGCTTGGGCTTCTTCTATGCTGCTGTAGATTCACAGTCACCCAGTTTTCCTTGGCAGGTCTTCTGGGTAGGAAATGAACTTCCGGGTTCTATAAGCGCAGTTGCATAGCTTCTTCTCACTGGTTAGGCACACAGTCATTTCTGATGTTTTTTGCAAAGCTACTTCAAACAGTCTGTATGCAAAAGAAGAGGGGCCTCTTGTTTACCGAACATCATCATCTGAATGCCAGCCACGGATACCTACAAGAGCCTGGATACTTGGTGGAGAATAAAAGGACAAAGTGCCACTCAAACTCTCTTCTCCAGTCTCCTCACCTCTAGTTCAAGATCTGCTTTTTATTTTATCTCTCAGGAAAGGAAGGAAAAAGTCAGTACTGCCATTTCACCCCAAGGTTACTCCTCCTCATCCCTGAAATCTATTAATTTTTACTCTTGGACTTTCTGGTGCAACTCCCTGATACAGTGGAATGACAGTCCACTGGTTCCATGGAGTGGGAACAGGTACATTCCTTTAGTATCATATTATTACTTATGCTATTTCCTGGGTGGTACTGTGGATTCTTTGGTTCACAACCAATTCTGCCTTATTGGAGTCTATGGCTTCTCATGGTTAAAGGACTATATTAAGGCTGCAAATGTTAAAAACGTGTTTAACTTTATGTAGCTGCTATGTGATATGGCTTTCCCATTTTTCCACCTTCCTTTCTCTTTTCTGATGAGGCCATTATCCTCTCTGACCTCATCGTCTTCAACCTGTGTTGGCCTGGGGTGTAAACATCGTATCATCTAACTATCAAGTAATCTGATGCATTCTGCAAGATAAGTGAAAATCAATCCCAGTAACGTAGTCAAGATTTATCTGTGCAGGTCATTAACAATACCACCTTGTTATTCGCTTTGGCAAGTATAGAGATTAATATATTTTAACAGGAATCTGTTGAATAGGCATCTCTATTTTTACTTCCTTCTGCTCATTTAATGATTGATATCTCATTTCATTCGAGAACTCAGCTTGCTTCAGTCTTGGAGATCCAAAGTTCTTTTTTTCTGAGCCCCCAGTCAACAATCAAACTGTTCTTTCATTGGCATAACCCAAGCTCATCAAGTTCTTTGGACTCCGTTTCATATCTGTTTTCACTCCTGGCCCACAGTCAGAGTAAAATACTCATAAATATTTCCCTGTTCTCCCTTAACATATTTTTCCATCACCACCTTCTACCTTCTTGCCTTTGAGTTGTTTTTACTAAAAGCTCTTAAGTCTGATTATTCTGGTGTGGCTCTCTGTGCTCCTCACCACCAAATCCTTGCCTCCTCATGAATTAGAATTACCCTCTCAAACTGATGGTGAGTTGGTCACCTAGAGTTACATGTGACTCATTTTTGCGAAGCAAAGATTGAGTTCTCTATTTTTCCATTGCAGTTCAAATTCTAGTACAAACGTTAACATTTCTGATCTCTGTAAAACCATCCTGCTTCCTATCAGACAATAGTCTAGCCCTCCCAGCGTCATGAAAGGTGTCCCAGAATCGATAGGTCCCAACTGTCTGAGCATAATGGCAGCACTGTGGGTTTATTTTAGGTATAAGTAGACAATGTAGGATTTTTAACAGCAAATAAATCATTTCATTTCAAAGTGTGGGAGATAAAAACAATCTTCTAAAAATTGTGAGATGTCCCCTTCTTTTCCCAATGTCAGAAATTTCTTGGATTTTTTGCCTGTGTGATTATTTTAATGTTGATTTGTTGGTAGCAGACCTGAGATTTCAATGTGAAATGATTAGAAGAAGGGAGTTCCTTTCATGACCTTTTCCAGGTTCTCAGGTGAAATCCAAACACCACTACTAAAGCCAAGAAGTTCTGAGTTATAAAGTAGAATATATGAGACCTTTGTTTATTTGCCTTACTTTTTGGGGTGCTAGAAGATACGAAAACCTTGAGAGGTTTCTACTTCTACTTCCGGGGCTCAGAAAACTCCTGGACCGTAGCTCAGGTGGGGATGTGGCATAGTGTCACAGTTGCATCCCACCTGGAGATGGAAAGGGGTCAGAGGAGGGAAAACCTGTGGACAACAGAAAATAGATACTGTATGAAATCTAACTCTTTACTACTCTCTCCAGAATAAATAAACGTATATGAAAGTGAAATCTTATTATCATCACATATTGGAACTCTCATGGAGAAATGGAATCAATAAGTTTCAACTCAGAAACATTATAAAAACAGTTAAAAGAGCTCTCATATAACCCTCTCATATGCCCATATGTAACCATAATCTAACTGTCAAAATCTGGATGTTAAACCTGGTACAGTGCTGTTACTGAACTGAAGATGTTGTTCGAATGTTAACAGCTTTTCCAGTGATGCGCAGGATTCTGTTAAAATGTAGAATGGAGTAACATACATGCTCTTTAAGGTTGATGATTTGTTACTTTTTTTTTTTAAGCAATGATAGAATTTTGACAACTCCCTTAATGCCTAATGCTATGAGAATCATGTTCCTTTTTTCTTATTCTCAAGTATATTTTTAATTGATTGCATTTGAGAGAGGAATATCATTTCTGTTGGAGGAAATCATTACATGTTAGCTAACATTTTATTTGTATGCCCATTGCAATGAGCTTTTCTGACTGTTTTTGTTCCATATTTCCAGAAGGTCATAGAAACAGAATCAAGTGAAATATTCTAGTGTGATGTTTAGGTTTATAATCCTCTGAAAGTTAAGAAACTCACCAATATCATCAACCATAATAACCCCTACTCATATAGTAGAGGACAGGAAGCACTTTAATGCAGAATTTTCAGGATGGAAAGCAATTTAAAGACTACCAAAACTATGATAGATGGATATTTGGGTTATTTACGAAAGTCCTTCTTTAATCCTTAAGATGTTTAACAGCCTATTATGTAGAGAAATTCGTCTTTATGTTTGATCTTGTGCTGCAGCATACATTAAATCCCTCTTATTTGTCAAAGCAGTTAATGGATCTTGTGCTCACTGAGGGCAGGTTCATGTCTTATTTATCTTTGCTTCTGCTGAGAGTGATGTCTGGCTCACACACAGATGCATAAATGCCTGTTTCCTGGGGGAAAGGCTGCAGAGTGGGTGAAAGCAAGGAGGTGAGTGCTGCTGCGGTCTTCTGCCTGCAGGTTGGGCCCTGACGTGTTAAGGTGACCTGAACTATGTTCTTTCTCTTACTCAGCCATGTTTGCCCATTAGACCATGCATTTCCTGTGTTTGTGTGTTTGCCTATATGCTTACGTAAGCCTTGTATTTTTCTTTGTAAATAATGGGTGTTTATAAAATAGCCCATGCCACATTAGCTGTATAAATAGCTAAATTTTGAAATAAATCTTTCCTATTATTAGGAAGTCAATGAAAGTAATTACTCCAGTCCCCCTATCCAAAATATTGTTTTGAGAGAAGTTTCATTTTGAAGTAGCAAGGATGTTTTTAGGTTTGAATTTTAATTTACCTTCCTTCTTGATCTTCAGATATCACAGGAAGTGTTACCCTTTTTACCTGATTCTTTTCAACTGTATGTGTGGTAATTTTAACTCAGTAACCATGTGAAAAGGATCCAGATGAACATCAAATAACTTTATGAATCAAAAGTCTGAACTGTACTTTTTAAAAAACTTATTTTTAAGAATTTCTAACCATGAGGGCTTAAGACTGCCTGACAGGCAGAATCCTCTAAGTTTGGGGTTTGGCGCACCCAGTTACTGCCTGGCCTGGTGACACTGGCACATTCCTGAGTGTCTTCAAAATCCAGGAGACTTACTAGTATTTATGTCAGTGGTGTGAATGAGCTAATACAACTCAAATACATGGCACAATGTTCAGTGCATAATAAGCCTGCTACGTTAGTTATTCTTCTTTAAAGATGAATCATTTTAGGATTTTAGATCATTGTATAACTCAGGAAAATATTTTCAAAGTATTGAGGTAAATTAATGGAAATATCGCTAGAAAATAAGATACATTATTAAGATTAATATCAATGGAAGTATTTCTAGTAAATAAGATACATTATTAAGATTAGTATTTAACTTTGATATGTTTGTTATTTTTATTTTAGATAAAAAATTGTTGATTTACTTTTGTATTAATTTAGTGATTATTATAACATGTGGGTGTTTTATCAAAATATGGGCAAACAAGGCCCTAGGTTTGATACCAAGCACTGAAATAAAATTGCAATAAATATATAAATTAGTAAAATAGTAATTGGGCCTGGAATGTAGCTCAGGGGTAAGAGTAAGAGAGTTTGCCAGCATGAGCAAGCCCATGGGCTTGATCCCCTGCATTGCCAATTAACAACAGAGATAAGAATGACAGATAATCAGGCAACCATAGGAGACCCAGAAGGTAATAAGGAGAACAGAGTGACAGAGATGAATTACGGGTGGCAGAATCACCAGGAAAGAAGAAATCTGTGAAGTAGTGGTAAATTTAACAAATTTATCCCTTACTACTATACTAGTAAAGATATTACTGTAGGAGCATTTTAATTTTTTTAGTCTCCCATAGTAAGTTTTGCTAAATCCAACAAAGTAAAAGTTGAGATAAGGTAACGTATACGAATAGACTTAAAGAGACTTAACCACCTGCAGCTTTATTTTATTTTATTTTTTTCATGTAACAATAAATCTACAGATGAGTAGTCAAATACTAGAATATTAAGACCCAAAACTGTCTTTTCGTTTTGGTCCACTAATCTTATGCCGCTCTTGTATTATGTATATCCTCATATAAGTCATACCAAATGGGCTTAATTTTCAGACCTTCATATTCCAGATAGTCATATGAACCATAGGAAAGAGGAAGAAAAGTTGTTGAAAGAGAATGAAATCACTTTTGGAAATAGAAAACTTTTCTAGGAATACTCAGCTTATGCACCTTTCATCAGTGGTATGTGAAAGGGCGGCTTGTAGTTTGCATGGCATCTGGGTAAGAAATGAGTTTTCATTAAACACAATGCTTCTCTGAGCAAAATTCAGGTTCTGTTATTAGAAACAAAGGTTCTAGTATGTAGGGACGGTCAGTGATCACAGCTTTGCCAGAAACCCTGAGCACAATGCCTGACAGAGTGAGTCCTCCATGCCTGGCAGCCATTCTGCCATAGATACTTTTGTCTTTACTATACTGCATTTGATCTATCTTAGATTATCCAGGTTAGTCCCAGTTTGATGATAATTAAACAGTTCTTAGTAGAACTCTTAAGTATTATAAGTATTACAAATACCTCAGTAGTCCTCTCATGTCCACAATGGGTGTTTCAAGACCCCCGATGGATGCCAGAAACTCCACATAATGCTGAACTCTATCTGTGCTGTTTTCTCCTATATACACACACACTGATGGTAAAGCTTAATTTATAAGTCTGGCAAGATAAGAATTCAACAATAATTCCTAGTTTTAAAATACAACAGTTATGATAGTTACAAACTATCATAAGAGTAACACGAACATGGTCTCTTTCTCTCAAAACCTCTTATTGTGTTATGCACACCTTCCTCGTGATGGTATGAGACGATACAGAAGTTGACCCTGGTTCTATGAAACCCCAGATAGCTCAAACATGGATGAAGGGGACCTACTGTATTTCTGCATTTGTAAAGGGATAATTCCATAAATTGCCAAGAAATCACGAGAGAGATTTTTCTAATTTATTTAAACATTTTCATTTCCTACTGTGTTTCTTTAATTTGCAGGTAATATTTATAAAAATGCAAATTACTTTTCATCTGAACTCCCTATTGCATATGAGTTTTATAGTAATGTAAGTTTACTTAGCCATTCCACAGAGTATTTGCTGTGCAGTAATTAGAGTCTGTGTCCTGATATGCTTAATAATATCTTAAAGCTTACCAACCTTGCAGATCATTCTCTGAAATTTAAATCTTAGAAGGAAACAACTTCCTGGGGGAAGTACTGTGCAACTAGGCAGGGTGGCCAGGGCCAAGGCAGGAAGGTGTCTGTCCAATGTGGACATTTAGTCCAGCAGGTGTTTGCTGTGTTGGACAAGTAAACTGAGGCAAAAATCCAGTGCTGGGAGTAGATCAGCAAAGGAACTTGGTAGAAAGAGGTCCAGGAGATGATCACGGCACTGTGCAGGGCTGGTCCCAGGGCTGCAAAATTATCAGTTTGTAGTAAATGAAACTGGATGTCCATGTCTTTAGTGGGTGGACTTACCTGCTGGTCTCCTGTCTTCACTGGTGGTTAAACTGGGTGGGTCAAAGGCTGAAATTTGGAATGCATCCTGTGACTCCAGGTGAAAGAGGTTGTATAGAAGGCAGACACCAGTAGCTGACTAGTGATTCACACAGGGAAATAATTTATGAAAATTCTGGGAGATGAAGCAAGGGGAAAGAAGAAGCACTTCTCAGTGTTGGGCCTTTATTGTGTTTCTTCTTTGTGATGTTATGCTGTTTTCCTGTCTTCCTCCCTTCGCTCTTCACCTAGCTATTTCAAACTTACTGTTTAGGGATCAGATTAGGTATTGCATCCCTCTAATCTGGGGAATGCTGTCGTGTGCATTTCTATAGTTACTGCCCTTCCTTTGCACAGTGCTTTGGTCAAGAATTTTTTGTAACTGTTTACTTACTGTATTTTCTACAAAGAAATAAGAACTATGGGGATAGTATCAGCCTTCTTCATTTTATACTGTGGATGTAACCTACTGCCTGGCACATGATGTATGCTAAATATAAATTAATAAAACATACTCTTAGCCTTAGTTCTACCTGCATTGTAATTTACAGTATCTTGGGAGCAATGTAATTGAACATGTAATGCTGAGGAAGTTATTATGATCCCATACGATTACAGTGCTAAAATGAGACCACTCTCTCTGAATACAGAAAGAAAGGGAGTGCTGTGTGGGGGAAGAATTACTGGACAGGTAAATTGGGAAAATTGTAGGGATATATTCTTCTGCAAGAAATTAGCCTTCCAGAGCCCATATCTGAATCTAAAATACGGGATGTCTCCCTTCTGAGACTAGTGTCAGGGTAAAAAAATGTGCTGATATGTATGAAAGACTCAGATTCATGCTTATTACCAAGTAAGCCTTCATATTTCTCAATGCATATTATATTACACTAGATTATATATTCTTATCTGGATTTATGCAAAGTATCAAAATGCTCCTAAGAAATAGAATATCAGTTCTAGAGCCTATTTGCTTACGTTTGAATTCCAGCTTTACCAGCTACTAGCAACATCACTTTGGAAAAGCAAGTTTATTTGTTTTTAAAGTGATTTAATAGTAGCACCTGCTGTTATTATTTTTACCATAGCGCTATTACAAGGACTAAATCACTTTAGACATGCAGAGTATTTAGAATACTGCCTTTCCCATAGGAAATGTGCATTAAGATAATTATAATGTGGGTAAGGCTACTCAAAATAGGTGCTAGAGATAGGTCCTTAGCTTTTATTAGGACATTTGCCAGAGTCTGGCAAAAGGAGAATGCCGTACTGTACTGTGAAACTGTCATCAGGGTCTTGTCATACCTGGCTTTGTAATCAGACTCATGATGGTTTCTTGCTCTGTAAGAGCTTAAATTTGGATAGGGATGATGCCTCCATGACTCTGTGATATAAATCTATTGAAGAATTATGCTCTTGGGTACTTACACAGAATTTTAAAACAGTCTTACTTGTTTTATAATGATTGCTAAAATTCACCATATATACTTTACATGATTCCATTAATGAAAACATAAAATTTCTCCGATGCTAATGCTAATATCATCTTATATTTAAGGTATTAAACTTAGGTGTTATTTATGTGCTTCCACATACATACTTTGACTTAAAACCATGCCATTTACTTAGGTATTTGATCAAAGTGCAAGGGCTAAATTCCTGCAGATTCTCTTTGATTTAGATTTCCTTTCTCTTCATTTTATTTTCTGCTTTCTTTCTTTTTAAGACCATGGATCATACTACTTTTCTACCATTTATGGACTTCTAAATTTTTTCTTCTTTGTGCATTAACAGAAAAATGCAGAGGGTCATAAATGCTGTGGAAAACAGAGCAGCAGGATAAGGGGATTGGGAGTGATGATTTGGGGCAATGGAAGGCAGGTTGTCACATTAACTAGGAGATAGGTTAAGCTTCAATAGAAGGTGAAATGTGAGCTAAGACTCTAAATGTTAAATCCTTCAGCCTCCCGGTTCTCATTCCAGAAATGTGCCTTGTGACATCTTCAGTCTGAGCTCTGTAGGTATGTACTAAATGAAAGCATCCAACTGTATTTTGTTTATATTTATGATAATTATAAAAGTTGAGCTAGTTGATCTCTCTCTCTTTTTTTGATATATGACTTGGCTATTTTTTTTAAATTAGCACATCTTTTCTGGCTATTCAGTTATTACAGTTCAGAAAGGTGTTAAGGTGTGCTGGGCCTTATGGGCCACATCAATGCTTACAGAAACAGAAAAAGGAGAGAAAACATTCCACAAACAGTGAGATAAACACAGAGTACATAAAGGATAGTTACTGTAAGTGTTGCAAAATCATCTCAAAGGAAATTATTCCCTGGCAGGAGCTGTTTCCAAGGACTTGGTACAGTACCACTATATCTGATAAAATACGATGTCACTCAGAATGAGACCTGTTTAACTGTGGATAATAGAAAATAAATCCTGCTCCTATTGGGTTAGAGTAGCACTGTTGTGAGATAGGTAACTTGACTGTATGGAAGTCATTAAATATTTCAGTTGCTGGATTTCACTCTTGTTTTGATTCCATGTTTATTTAAAGACTTTCCTGGTAGCCATTAGGGAAAAGATGGATTGGTAGATACTACTTGGAATCCTGGTCCCTATAAATGAATAGATTCTCATTTCACTTGTGTGTGCCAGTCTCTTGTGAGTTTGGATATAGTGAGTTTGCTCCAGAGCGCTCGCTCGTCTGTTTTTCCACATGTGCTTCTTTTGTGATCAACTATGAGACACCTGCAGCTGTTGGTGAGCCCGTCAACTGGTGTGCTTCTGTACCTGTCGCGGGGGTAAAATGTATACTGTTCAAGACTTCTTGTTTGCTCTTTGGTATTATATGGAAGCAATCTTTACTACATATGGATGTTATTCAATAAAACTTTCCGAGGATTCTATGTATGAAAGAAAATGCTTATGAGATGCGTCAACATTATGGTAGCAAACCATCTTTAATGATTTTTTTAGTCTCCAAAAGTGGAGGTCACTGTAAGATATATAGGCTTATGGTGTCTGCATTATTAAGTTTAAGGAAAACACTATAAATTCCAGTAATAATTCTTTTGAAATACAATTTTCACATGAAGTTGTTATTCATTTCTTAATCCCATAAAGTGAATTAGAACTAAGTTTTTTTCAGCAAGTTATACATCAAAACTATTTGTCTGCCTCATGAAATCATTATTGTAAATCTGTCTTGGTCTTCCTACCTTTTTAGATAAACAAGGCTATGAATCTGATTTCCTTTTTCAGATATTATTACATTACTATCTTTTGCCCTACTTGTGACTTCATATATAATGTTTACGTATTTATTTTTCAAGATGAAAAGAAACTTTATTTACTCATTCATAGTTGTACTACCAATTTGCATTTTTATATTTTACATTATTGTTGAAGAAAAAATACATGTAAGTTAATTTTCCCTATAGTGCTTTTTCTCAATGGATACATAGCTATCATTAAGATTCTGAAGTATTAGAGTCTTCACATTATCCAATATATGTTGCTATGGTTGCAGGAATTTTTATATATATTAAATCTTTACAATTTGAGTAATTGAAAGCATAAATAAGATATTTGTGTTTTGCCATGTCATAATCCATATTTAGAATTTTAGGTTTTTGGACATGAATTTCTATTGGCTGTTTGAATACTATTTCTCTTGCAAGCTAGGATAGCCATATTTTGCTACATGGAGAGCAGGTGCCTATTAAAATGTGACTGGAGAGATCACCACTAAGAAAATCTTAGTCTTTGGTCTATGACAACAGCATGAGCAAATCTGAAACAGGCCTGTTTTTCTTTGACTCTGAAAATCCCTAGTCTGCACGTTGATGCTCTGCATATTGATAAAGACTATAGAAAACTTTAAGCATCGGTTAACATTAAAAAAGCTCAAACAGCTGTAAAATAATTAATATAACTGAGCTTTCTGCAGTTATTAGTATTCTGGAAATAGCTCACCAAGTTGCATTAGCTGTTTGAAAGCTCTGCAGTATCTATTTTTAAAATCTGGTCAGTAATCACATCTCTTGTGCGTTAAATGTAGAACAAGCCCTCTTTAGGAGCCAGATGATGTTGTGATTTTGCATATAAAGACCATATGTAGTGAAATGGTCAGGCAGAATACTAAAACACAATGAAGTACACTTTTGAGGAACTTTTATTACACTGTGAATCTATGTGACTGACGCATGTAAGTTGACACATGTAAGTTGACATGGTCCTGGGTTTTTGCCCTTAACAACTCATGGAAGGCCTACAACTTTCTCCTTTCAGCTGATTGATTTTGAATTTTTCAAATTGATTAGTGTTTTCATTTGAATGGTAATGCTGACTTTGCAGAAGATATGATCTTTTAATTAGCAGATGCTGAGATTAGCATTAGGTCCAAGTAGTAATTAGCATTTGTTCTTATAGTACAAGACCACAAACTAAGTACTGTACCAAATAGAGCTACAGTGTCTTTACATTGCCTCTTTAGATCATTATGGGAAGGTTAAAAATTATTGAAACCCTTAATCACTATGTACTTAAAAAGATTTTAACAAATTGAAGATTTTCTCCAGAGAAAAATATTTTCAACTCTGTTATAATAACTGTATGTATACAGGGTTCTTTTTCAGATTTTATCTATGTAGGGAACTTAAGCGTTATTTTTGTCTAAGTACAAATCCCATTTTATATATATATATGTGTGTGTGTAGGAGCATGCGTGTATTTGAAAAAAATCAAAAGTCTTGGTTTTCATATTTTGCCCTTCTCAGTAATGCATTATTTCAAAGCCATTTTGAGGATCAACTTAAAATTGATAAGCACCAATTTAGAGACAGTAGAGAGTTTAAAATCGTGGTTTGTTTTTAGGTACACAGATTAAGATGCTCACTGTGCTACTGCTAGGGTAAATTACTTAGCTACTCAATTCTTTTTTTTTTCACATTTATTAGAAGTATATAGTGGTACAGGATACAGATGAGGGGGAAACATTGTCAAAACAGTAGCAATCAATGTGTATAAACTTTGTTAACCAGGGGTAATGCTAACGCATAGATAAGCTACTATGGGTTTCATCTATTGCAGTTTCCCCCAGAAGAACTCATGTGTTAAATGGGTATCTAGTGTAGGAATAACATCAGATTCTGGGATGGTTCCCCCATATTCCTAATCACCAGACTCCTATGAGTTCTTCATATACCCTCCCACCTCCCCATCCCCTTCCCTACACCTCCAAGTTACCTAGGGAGCTTTCACCCCTGTTGCATTGAAAGTCATTCAATTTGAGGTTTTGTTAGGTCAGCCGTCTGTCCTACTGCTTCAACATAAATTCTGGTATCA
>PVKS010009863.1:0-62328 GCA_004027875.1 Aplodontia rufa
TATGTATTCTTTTTTTTTTTTTTTAAAGAGAGAGGGACAGTGAGAAAGAGAGAAACAACTTTATTTAGTTTTTTCACATGGCCTTAGTTGCTCTAACACTTAGTTGTGTACATGGTGCTGGAGTTTGAACCCGGGTCCGCATGCTTGCCAGGCAAGCGCCAAAACCGCTGAGCCACCGCTCCAGCCCCCCCATATGTATTCTTAATTTTATATATTTATTCATACATAATGAGAGCTTGCCATTTTGTTGAAGTGTCGACTGTCATGTTTCTGTTATGATTTTTTATTATATTTTCAGAATTTCTACAGCATTGTTAAATCATCTTTGTGATGACATTTTAGGAATCTTCACTTGATCCTGATTAGCCTGTGTTTTCAATAGATATGATTTATCATGTTTGAGAAATTTACTAATTTTGAATACATTTAGAATTGGGCCTGTGCTTCCGACATTTATTGAAAGTTGATATGTGTTTTTCCCTTTGATTTTTAAAAAATGTAGATAATTATTAAATACTTTCCTAGTATCAAAATCTTTTGCATTTCTATGATTGTGTATTTTATCCAAATGAAAGATTCTTTTCATGCCCTGTAAAATTTGGTTAATTTTAGAGTCTTCCTGTCTGTATTTACAAATGAAATTGGTACTTAACTTTCTATTTTGTGCTTTTTATAAGGTTTTAGTTATAGGATTATATTGCCTTTGAAAAATTAATGGGATAGCTTTCCTTTTCTTTCCCTCATATCCTGAAATGTTTACTTGGTAAAACTGTTTTTCCATTGAAGACTGTTTTGAAAGTAATTGTTTCATTGTTATTTCTTTTAACCTTCTTCCATTGATTTACTTGTCCTTTCTCCTTAGACTGGTATTAATAATGTGTTCTTTCCTAGAAAGTTGTCCTGTTCATAACTGTATACACTAGTCTTGTTTTGTCTATTTATTTATAGCACTACTAGAGTTTTTATAATTTTCCTCTCAAGTGAATTACGCAAAGGCAAACCGGCATTATTTTGCTTTCCAAAATACTAGCTTCTGAGTTATTTTATGAGTTTTGCTGTCTAGTATTGTTATTTTTTAAATATTGGTTTTAAAAAAAAGTGCTTTAGTTCATTTTATTTTTAAAATTTTATTGTGTATATTTGAGGTTTATAAAGTTGAGATTTTTGGAGACAATAAATAGGTAATCTCATATATTAGCTATTGTATGTGACAAAAGCAGCTAAAACTCCCTTGTTTAACAAAAGTCCCGAATACAATACAATTTTAATAATTTTATTTTTCATGTTATAATTAGATTTTTAGACTTACTACATTTATGTTTTCTATTTTATGTTCTTTGAGTTATATCTATTATCCCACTAAAAGCAGTTTTGATGTCCTTTTTGACATGACTGTTTATAAATGCTTTTATTCTCATAGAAATGTTTGGCCAGATTTAATCTATTGAGTTTTACAGTGGTTCTTTTAAAATTCTTTTTTTGTAGGCACGAGATGTGCGTACCAATGAAGTGGTGGCCATCAAGAAAATGTCTTATAGTGGAAAACAGTCTACTGAGGTAGGTTAAATATATATTTTTTATTGACATGTTAGACAATGACATATTATTTTTAGTCTGAGATAAAAGGTAGGAATTTGTTTTAAGGAATTTTAGTGTATAATATATATATACAGAAAAGTATATAAGCCAGACATGTTGGCACATGCCTATAATCTCAGCGGCTTTGGAACCTGAGGCAAGTTCAAAGTTAGCCTCAGCAACTTAGCCAAGCGCTAAGCAACTTAGTGAAACACTATCTCAAAATTGAAAAAAGAGAAAAAATAAAGTATATGAATCTTAAATTTATATCTTAAAGAATTTTCTCGGGCTGGAGCGGTGGCTCAGCGGTTTCGGCGCTTGCCTGGCAAGCATGAGGACCTGGATTCAAACCCCAGCACCACATACACAACTAAGTGTTGGAGCAACTAAGGCCATGTGAAAAACTAAATAAAGTTGTTTCTATCTTTCTCTATCTCTCTCACTGTCCCTCTCTCTTTAAAAAAAAATTAAAAAAAAAAAAGAATTTTCTCATTGAAGTGCTATCTAGAGCTATAAACAAAACATTAATGGCATCCCTAAAGCCTTCCCAACTTGTGTCTCTTCGTTTTAGTTTTTTAAAGTGTGGTTTACTATATTATTCTGCATTTATTTTGGTGGGATGGTTAGTGTCCTACTAAAAACTAAAATAGATACGCTAACAGTAAATTATATGGGAGAAAATCTTTTAAAATGTTTTACAAATTGTTTAATGCTTAATTTAAACAAAGCATTATTATTGAAACTTTATCAATAAGCAGTGTGTAACAATTTGAAAAACAAACAAAAAACATTATTGATGTCACATTGTGCTTAAGATCTACTTATGTAAATTTATTTATAATACATAATCTTTTTGACCCCTGGGGTGCTTAACTGCTGAACCACATTCCCAATACTTTCTGGGTTGGGTTTTTTTTTTTTTTTAATTTTGAGATAGGGTCTTGTAAGTTGCTTAGGACTTCACTAAGGCTGGCCTTATACTTGTGATCCTCCTATCTCAACCTCCCCAGCTGCGGGGATTACAGCCATGTGCCACTGCACTTGATAATAATCTACTTTTTAAATCTAAAATTGTGACAGGGTTTAATTTAAAAATTTTTGAAAGATTTTAATTGTGGTAAAATATATATAACAAAATAACCATCTTAAATATCTTTAAGTGTACACAGTTCAGTAGCATTAAGTATATTCACATTGTTGTGCCACCATTCCTACCATCCTTCTCCAGAATTTTTTATCTTGCAAAACTGAAACTCTGTACTCATTAAACAATAATTCCTCATTTCCCAGCCCCTTCTAACTACCATTCCGTTTTCTTTCTCTTACAAATTTGAGGTCTTTAGGTACTTCTATTTGTGGAATCATTCAATATTTGTCATGTTGTGACTAACTTTTGTCCTGTAGCATGTGTCAGAATTTCCTTCCTTTTTAGGGCTAAAAAATACTCCATTGTATGTATGTATATCACATATCTATGTACTAGCTTTTCTGTCTGTACACACACTTGCACCTCACATTTATATTTGTACTATCTATAAATGGACACTTGGTTTGCTTCCAGCCATTGGCTGTTATGAATTAATGCTGCCTATGAATGTAAATTATATCTTTCAGTCCCTACTTTCAGTTCTTTTGGGTATATGCCCAGAAGTAGAATTGCTGAATCAGTTCTAAAGATTTTGGTTTCCTACTTTCTTGGAATCTATTTTATGGTGAATCTTATTTGTGTGATGATCTTGTTTGTGAGTATGATACAATTATTATTATTATATCATGGTCCATCATTTTGATCTCTAAAAACTCCTAATGTTTCTTACAAATTTAATTTTATTCACTATTTTAATAAAACAATTTTAGGACCAGCTTTCCTAGACTATTCATTGTACTGGTAAGAGTCTAAATGAGCTAGACACAGTGGTGACTTAGGAAGCTGAGACAGGAAGATTGCAAGTTCAAATACAACCTCAGCAACTTATCGAGGTCCTAAGCAACTTAGTGAGACACTGTCTCAATAAAAAGTAAAAAGGGTGCTTGCTTCAGCAGCTCATGTACTAAAATTAGAATGATACAGAGAAGATTAACATGGCCCCTGTGCCAGGATGGCACACAGATTCGTGGAGGAAGGAAGAATGAAATAGGGAAAGTTAAAGAAAGGAATTAGACTTGCTCATGGCCAAATTAACTTGCTCATGGCCAAATATGAACATAACATAGTGAATCTCATCAATATATAATTCAGTGAGTCATGAAAAAAGCCACTTAGTAAACAACAGAAAGACCAGTAGAGAGAGGAAGAGAAAGGAGAAGGGTGGGGGGCGGATACTGGGGACTAAATTAGAATAAACTATACTGCATACCTTTACAAACATGTAAATGGTTAATCCTGTTGTCATATATATCTAAAAAAATCAAAACAAAAATAAGAATGATAGGTAGGGAGGAGAAGGGGAAATGTTGGAACTGAATTAAACTAAGGTCCACTCTAAGCATTTATAATTATTTAATTGTTGTCATGTGTATGAAAAACATGTTCTTCATAGGTATAAGAATTATGTCAGGTCGAGTGGTGGCTCAGCGGTTGTGGCGCTTGCCCGGCATGTGCCAGTACGCTCTTTCAAACCCCAGCACCACATACACAACAAAGTCTCAGAGCAACGAAAGCCACATGAAAAACTAAATAAAAATTTTCTCTCTTTCTCTCTCTTTAAAAAAAAAAAAAAAAGTTACTATACTTGGGTATTTTAGGAAAAATATATGACCCAGAAAGAGATGCAAGGGCCTAGGAGATTGGAGGCAGGAGGTTGAGGAGTGCTGGGGGCGGATATTGACCAAATTATATTGCTGTATTGTATGCATCTATGAATATATGACAAATCCCATCATTATGTACAACTATAAAGCACCAAAAAAATGTGTGTATATATATATATATATTTTTTTTTTTTTTTAAAGGTAAAAAGGACTGGGGATGGGGCTAGAGTGGTTATGGCACTTGTCTGGCTTGCTCAAGTATGCAGGTTTGAACCCCCAGCACCATGTACGCAATGAAGTGTCAGAGCAACGAAAGCCACAAGGAAACCTAGAAAGAAATTGATTCTGTCTTTCTTTCTCTCTATCCCTCTATTTCTTTTGTTTTTTTTTAAGAGAGAAGGACAGTGAGAGAGAGAGAGATAATCAAATTTTTTTATTGAGTTTTTCCACATAAGCTTTCGTTGCTCTGACACTTAGTTGTATATGTGGGTTGCTACAGTTTGAACCCGGGTACTTGAGCATGCCGGGCAAAAGCCGTAACCACCGAGCCACCACTCTAGCCCCCCCGCCCTTTTTTTTAAAAAGGACTGGGGATATGGTTCAGTGGTTAAGGGGACTCATTTCCCAGTACAAAAAAAAAAAAAAAAAAAGTCTAATTGATTAGTCATACATTGAACAGAAAAGTTCATTTACAGCATCATCTTTAACATATAATATTGTTTTCCTTCATGAAAGTGTTTTCTTTAGAGGAATTCAATTTTTAAAGACTTTTTCTACTGGAATATTCAAATTTGAAATTTAAAGTTCATAAAACAGATTTTCTGAATTTAACATTTTATAATATATATATTGTACACATTTTGCATAAAACTTGGAACATATTTTGCTGTATTTGGTTGAGAGTTTGTGAAATAATATGAGAGGTACAAGATAGACACCTATAATCTTAATGATTTGGGAGGCTGAGATAGAATAATCTAAAGTTCAGAGCCAGGTTCAGCAGCTTAGGTAGGCCCTGAGCAATATAGCAAGACCCTGTCTCAAAAATTATAAAACAAACTAACAAAAATCATAAAAAGGGCTGGAGGTGCAGCTTAGTGGTTAAACGCTCCTGATTCAACCCTAGTACCAAAAACATAATACATAGTCTATTAACATAACCTTCCTTCCCTCCTGTGTAGGAAAAGCTTTTTATACTATTGCTTTTTTTTTCCTGTGAACGTTCCTTATATAGTAACTATTTCCACTAGCATTTTAGAATGTGCATTTAGGAATTTTAATTTCATACAGATTACTTCGTTTGAATTAAGAACAAAAAAACACATCAACTCTAACATATAGTTGAAGAAATAAGCCAAAAAACACAATAGGTTAACTTTATGGTATGTAAATTTAAAAAAGGTTTCACCTTGCTGTTGCCATTGAGGTAATAATGTTGTAGTAATTCCACAGTGGTCTGTGCATTATAACTAATTTTTCTTTTGAAGAAAAAAGTCACTAAGTGTGGTATATAGTTATCATTCACATGCTTGAGAGTGTGTGATTATAAAATTTCCATGATACTCATCATATATATTTTATCAAACTAAAATTTGTCATACCATGAATGAAATAATTTTTTAAATTGTACAATTGAGTTGTAAACTGTGTATGAATGTAATTTCTTTTAAATTTTTATTTTGACATTTCATCTAAAAAGTGTAAGTCCAGCCGAAGTTTATGGTCTTGTTAGCTCAGTGCAGTAATTAATTTTTGTCTTCTGTAACTTTCTAAGAAAGCAAACTATTCATAATTCTTTCCCTTATTCTTTTTTTCTCCCCACAGAAATGGCAAGATATTATTAAAGAAGTCAAGTTTCTACAAAGAATAAAACACCCCAACAGTATAGAATACAAAGGCTGCTATTTACGTGAACACACAGCATGGGTTGGTATCTTTTCTCTCCTTGTTGTAATTTTAATTGGCTTTAGTTTAGAATTAATTAATTAATTCAGAATGTCTCAAACTGGTTGTGAAAAGGCGTGCACAAGTACCTAAAATGTTAGTTTATACTATGAGATGAAGAACAGCATTTTCTAGAACTTGTAGGCAATAAGAGATAATAAATTTTTGCAAGTCTACTGCAGATTTTCTCCAGAATTCAGTTGACCTTCATAACATATGGTAAAATTTCCTCTGATTTTTCAGTGGTACCATCTAAACATTTTGAAAGCAGTCCTATTACCTGAGAATATAAGTTAATATCTTTTTTTTACATAAATGTATTATAATCTTGGTGAAGTTTGAGTGTGTTCTGGTGAAATTTGAACTGATCATGATTCCATGGCAGAATACTAGTAAAAAAGGTAGAGAGGTGAGATACTTTATTATAAGTAATGTTTAATTTTATCTTGTTGTTACCGTTGAGGTGGGGTGGTAATAATTCTGTGTGGTAAATGCATAATAAGTAATTGTTATTTTGAAAGAGAGAGGAAGACAATTCAATTTTATTTATTTTTTCATCTTTTTTTAGTTTCTCCAATATTTAGTTGTGAATGTGGTGCTGGGGCTTGAACCCAGGTTCTCGGCACGTGCCAGGCTCGCACAATACTGCTGAGCCACTGCTCCATCCCTATATAACCTTTTTTTTTTTTTTTTTAAAGAGAAGGACTGAGAAAGAGAGAGAGAGAATCAATTTTTATTGAGTTTTTCGCATGGTTTTCGCTGTGCTGACACTCAGTTGTGTATGTGGTGCTGGAGCTTGAACCCGTGTACTTGGACATGCAGGTCAAGCGCCTACATAACTGTTTTTTTTTTTAAATTTAAGAGAGAAGGACAGTGAGAGAGACAGAGAAAGAGAGAAACAACTTTATTTAGTTTTTCACATGGCCTTAGTTACTCCAACACTTAGTTGTGTACGTGGTGCTGGGGTGTGAACCCGGGTCCTTGTGCTTGCCAGGCAAGTGACAAAACTGCTGAGCCACTGCTCCAGCCTGATGTATAACTGTTTTTATTTTTTTTTTAAAGATAGAAGGACAGTGAATGAGAGAGAGAGAGAAAGACAGAATCAATTTTATTTAGTTTTTCACTTGACTTTCGTTGCTCAGACACTTTGGTGTGTACGTGGTGCTGGGGTTTGAACCCGTGTACTCGCGCATGTCAGGCAAGTGCTGTAACCACCAGGCCACCGCTCCAGCCCATAACTGTTTTTTAATGTAAATGATATCTAGTTTTTTTTAAATTCAGACTGTCTTCTGGACCTCCGCGTGAATTAATTGTATCTCACCTCAAATAAATCTTATGTTTTAATGCTCTTGTAATTTTTCTTCCCATGTAGCTTGTAATGGAATATTGCTTAGGATCTGCTTCAGATTTACTAGAAGGTAGGTTTCCTTTCATTATTATAAAGAAAAAAGTATTAACAGAATAAAATGATAATTTAGAGATTGTTTAAATAATGTTAATACAAAATAAATATAACACTTTCTAGAAAAAGTAAAGTTTTTAGCTTTTTCCAGATTCTTAACATATTATAGTGTCCTTATAAATCCTAACTAGTATATAAAGTAAAACAATTCTCTTGTGACTTTATAAGCATATTTCTGGATTCTTTGTTATTCAGCTTACTCTTCTGATCAAGACAAAGATAAGGGAGAATAAATCTTAAACTTCCTATATTACTTTTGTTTTTTGTAATCACAAAGTAATTGTTTTAATATTATAAACGAAGAGGAAAATTGGCTGAAATTATACTACGATAGCTGGTACAACTGTGTACCTGTTATAAAGTTATTAGCCTATTTTGGTCATTATGAGGAATAAGACTTTTCTTGCTAAATGTCAGTTTTCTTAAATTACCTATACATCAGATATGTAAGTTTATTTTTTAAACAAAAATGTTCCATGTGGTAATTATTTTCAAATAAATTCTTATTTTAAGTTCACAAAAAGCCATTACAAGAAGTGGAAATAGCAGCAATTACACATGGTGCTCTCCAGGGATTAGCCTACTTACATTCTCATACCATGATCCATAGGTAAGTGCTTTGAAAATTAACATATATTGACAAGCAGATGGCTTACTGCATTTATCAGCCCTACAGTTTACTAATTCCCTAAAATGTTTGTTGGTTTTAGCTAAATAGAACTGTGTAAACTCATAGTTTTTTATTATTCCTGAATTAGAAATAATAGTAGTACACTTTATCTCTGTTTAGGATAATTTTTATTTTTACCTACATGTGCCTTTGGGACTTCTAAAGTATATGCACTTAGAGGACTTGCAAAAGAAGTTTAATTATACATAGATAGATTAGAGGTAGAACTTATTAGCAAATCTTTTTTCTTACTGGTGACTGATAATGTCAGTTTTTTCCCATTTATTCTATGATAGACTATTCTTTTGTGCATTAATTTTTTTTTTAAAGAGAGGTACAGTGAGAGAGATAAAGAAAGAATTAATTTTATATAGTTTTTCATTTGGCTTTCGTTACTCCAACATTTTGTTGTATTCGTGATGCTGGCATTTGAAGCTGCATCTTCACGTCTGTCAGGCAAGTGCCGTAATCGCTGAGCCACCATTCCAGCCCCTGTGCATTAATTCTTTTTTTTTTTTTTTTTGCATTAATTCTTGATAATACTTGATAATAGATGGTAATTTTGAGGTTAAAACACTTCATAATGCATTTTTGGCTCTGGTACTGGTTTTGACTGTTTTAGGGGAAAAAAACAACAACATATATATATGTGTGTGTATATATATATATATATATTTTTTTTTTTTTTTTTTTAAAGAAAGAGGGACAGAGAGAGAGAAAGAATGAATCAATTTTATTTAGCCTTTCTTTTGGCTTTTTTTGCTCTGACACTTCATTGTACATGTGGTGCTGGGGTTTGAACTCATGTCCTTGAGCATGCCAGGCAGGCACTGTTACCGCTGAGCCACTGCTTCTGCCCCCAAAAACGGTATTTTTAATGATGTGTCTAAACCAGGCAGTACGCATAGACTAAGTAATAGTGGTCATTGTAAATTAATGGGCTATCATATTTTTAGAAGAGGATAGTAAAGTTCAAGAGAAATTAAACATTCTTAAACATGAGTAACAGAATTGGAATTAGAACCTAAGATTGTCTCAACTTAAAAGTAGGTCCATGTGTACAAGGTCTAAGCTTCAGTTTCTAGCATCACAAAGAAAAAAAGTACATCCCTTATTTTTAAAAAATAAGTGAAAAGAAAATTGATTCATTTGATATTGTATGCACTCTAATAAGCGGAAGGAAAAATAGATCCACTTAGTATTACATGCATTTTAATGCTTTAGGAATCAACAAATGGTGCAGAAAAAGTGGCTCGCTCAGCAGTTAGTCACTTGCCTGGCATGCTCAAGGACTTGGGTTCAAATCCCAGCACCACATATACAACCAAGTATTGGAGCAATGAAAGCCACATGAAAAACTAAATAAAATTGATTCTCTTTTTCTCTCTCTTTCTCTCACTGTCCCTCTCTAAGAAAAAAGAATCGACAAATGCTTGGAAATTTAGTTTTTGTTTGTTTATTTATTTAGTACCAGGGATTGAACCCAGCAATGCACAGAGCCACATCCCCAGCCTGTTTTTTAAGCTTTTTTCTTTTTCTTTCTTGAGACAGGGTCTTGCTAAGTTGTTGAGGCTGGGTTTGAACTTGCGATTCTCCTGCCTCAGCTTCCCAGACCACTGGGATTATAGGCATGTGCCACTGTGCTCAACTTATTTTTTAATTTTTTAAAGATTAAGCATATGTTTTGGCACCCATTGGAGTACAATCTCATCATTTCATTATCCGTAATTTTCTTAACTTGGACAATGTTTGCTGTTTAAATTTGAAAAGAAAATTGGGATCATTGATATTATAGTCTCCATATGTTTCAGTTTTCATTTCATATTGAACTAGGGGAACTATATTGAAGTTAGAAAATGATGTGAATAAGCCTTTTTAAAAAAAAAAAAAAAGACAAATCTGGAGAATAAGGTTCTTTTTTTCAAAGCATTAGATGGGATACTCAGAAATCTTTCATATTGTAAAGTGGTTATTAGCCAATTAAATTCTGTTTTGAAAACCATTGTTTTGATAAACAAACTCTAGTATAGACTATATGCTGCAGTTACCTGTTTTCTGTGTTTTTTAACTGCTATTTATCTTCTCTTAGAAAAATAGTTACTATTTTTTAATTCTGTGTTTTTTGTTACCTGATCTCATTATCACAATTGTGAGTTATCCCAATACTTAATTATTTTTATTTCACTTTCTCTATCTTACAAATTCTTACTTGATTTTTGTCATTTCAAACACAAACTAATGAAAGAAAGACAAATAATTTTCTATGTTCCTTAAATTCAGAGATATCAAAGCAGGAAATATCCTTCTAACAGAACCAGGCCAGGTGAAACTTGCTGACTTTGGATCTGCTTCCATGGCATCCCCTGCCAATTCTTTTGTGGGAACACCATATTGGTAAGAATATTTCTATCTGGAATTGATGTTCATAATTGAAATAGTGTGACGTTAATACTTTTTTAGAAAAGTATAACTTTTTTTCTTGAAAATACTATGTCATTTGAACATTTTTCCTTTGAGTATTATGCTTAATTTTAAATATAAATTTGGAGTGCTGCCCTTATATCTTTTTTTTCTTTTTCATCTTTGCATTTTATCCATGCCATGTTTGTTTTCCTATTACTAGCTACTTCAAATATTGGGGGTGGGAGTGAATATCGTCTTAATAACTTTCAAGTGCAGTAGAAAATAAATGGTAAATTGTATGTTGTCTTTAAATTTAAATAGACCTAATGTATCACTCATCTTCAGACTGAGAGTATTTAAAGACTGGTAGCTAATTTGGAATTTTTTCAGATTTTTTTGACTCCTTAGTAAGGAGAATTTCAAATATATATAAAAAAGTGACAAAGTATGATGATTTTTTTTTACATACCAATTACTTATCTCACAACATTACCAGTTCTGCCTTATGTGCTCTCATTTCTTCCTGTTCCAGTTATTTTTTCCTAATCATTACCCAGTTTCATCTATAAATAATCCATTAACAAAAAGTTTCAGGGAGATTTTTTTCAGATCTTTAACTTCCATGTATATCCTTTTTATGTATATTGCATCTTCTTTTCTACCTGCATTTCAAATTTCTCTTCACCCCTTTTATAACAGAATAACTTCTTACCCATATTATAATGATGCATTGATCTGGGATGTGAAAGCCTCAGAAGACATTTTGAGAATATTGGGCATCTGTGAGAAATACTAAAGAGTCAGCGCACAAACTAATGGCAAACCCTGAGAATTCTAATCATCTTCCTTCCCTTTTACTCCTCTTTTTCTTTCCTGCTCAGTAATTTATTTCCTCCTTCCTTCGTTTTCTTTTTTTCTAGTGTGGAATTTGGGTCTTGCAATAATGGTTATAGGGACACATTACAATGTTTAATTTTATTGGAAAAATGAAATCAGACCTTTTCTGGCAGAAAGTGGTTCTGATTTGTGTGATTGATGTGATCCTCAGATTAGCTTTTCTAATAAGATTATATGACAGTGTTTTTTATTTGTTTGTGGTACTGTGAATAGAATGCTCGGGTACTCGACCACTGAGTCCTAGCCCTTTTTGTTCTTTTTTTTGAGACAGGATCTCCCTAAATTGCCTAGGCTGCCCTTGAATTTACAATCTTTCTGCCTCAACTTGCTGAGTTGATAGGCATGTGCCACCACTCCCAGCTATAAATTGACTGAACTGAGTGTGTAGTTCCAAATTTTAAGTATCTTTAAAGATCAACTATAATATATAGTATTTGTATACTATGATTTTTTTTTTTTTTTTTTTTTTTTTTTTTTTTTTTTTTTTTTTTTTTTTTTTTGTACTGGGGATTGAACCCACGGGCACTTAAGGACTGAGTCACATCATTAGCCCTTTTTTATATTTTATTTTGAGACAAGGTCTTGGTAAGTTGCTTAGAGCCTCCCTAAATTACTGAAGCTGACTTTAAACTCCTGATTATCCTGCCTCAGCCTCCTGAGCTGCTGGGATTATAGGCATGTGCCGCAGAACCTGCCTTAGTACAAAATTGGTAAAATGTAAATAGCCCCAAAATGTGCAAGGGTATAAAAATTTTTTTTTATGAATTCTAAGAGGTAAATGAATTTAAAAATTAGAAGACCATTGCTTGAGTAGAACACTAGTCTATAATATGTAGAATCCACCTCCTCTCAATAAAAATGAATCTGGGGCTGGGATGTACTTTATTGTTTTTAAAGATGATCAATTTTATTTATTTTTTCATCTGGTTTTTGTTTTCCGGATACTTAGTTATGTATGTGGTGCTGGGGTTTGAACCTTGCATATGTCAGGCAAGCACTCTACCACTGAGCCACCTCTCCAGCCCTCCAATAATACTTCTTAATAATTCCCCATTTTAGAAATTGGTAACAGATATTAAATATCACACAGGGCCTAGAAAGTCCTTCAATAAAAAACATAAAAATCACTTTTTTTTCCTTTAAAGAGAGAGGGACAGTAAGAGAGAAAGAGAGAAACAATTTTTATTTAGTTTTTCATGTGGCTTTCGTTGCTCCAACATTTTGCCATGTACGTGGTGCTGGGATTCAAACCAGCGTCCTGGGACTGGAGAGGTGGCTCAGCGATTTCGCTGCTTGCCTGGCAAGCATGAGGACCCAGGTTCAGGGGCTGGAGCGGTGGCTCGGCGGTTTCGGTGCTTGCCCGGCAAGCACAGGGACCCGGGTTCAAACCCCAACACCATGTACACAACTAGGTGTTAGAGCAACTAAGGCCATGTGAAAAACTAAATAAAGTTGTTTCTCCCTTTCTCTGTCTCTCTCTCTCTCTCACTGTCCCTCTCTCTTTTGGAAAAAAAAAAAAAAAGAGGACCCAGGTTCAAACCCCAGCACCACGTACACAACTGAGTGTTGGAGCAACTAAGGCCATGTGAAAAACTCAATAAAGTTGTTTCTCTCCTTCTCTGTCTCTCTCACTGTCCCTCTCTCTTAAAAAAAAAACAACAAACCCTGCGTCCTTTCATATGCCAGGCAAGTGCCATAATTGCCAAGCCATTGCTCCATCCCCTTAAAAATCACTTCTTTAACTTTGATTGATTTAGAAATTTCCCAAACTCAAGCATTTTAATGAAAACTCATTAAACACCCAGTTATTGACAATGGAAAGTTTACTTTATTAATGTGTTTCTTTCTTTTTTCTTTTTTTAAGACAGAAGGACAGTGAGAGAGACAGACAGAGAATCAATTTTTATTGAGTTTTTCACATGGCTTTCATTGCCCTGACACTTGGTTGTGCACTTGGTTGTGTCCGTGGATGCTGGGGTTCAAACCCGTATACTCCTGCATGCCTGGCAAACCCTATAACCACTGAGCTACCACTACAGCCCCACATGTTAATTTCTTTCTTTCTTTCTTTTTTTTTTTTTTAAAGAGAGAGGGACAGTGAGAGAGGCAGAGAAAGAGAGAAACAACTTTATTGAGTTTTTCACATGGCCTTAGTTGCTCCAACACTTAGTTGTGTATGGGGTGCTAGGGTTTGAACCCGGGTCCTCGTGCTTGTCAGGCAAGCACCAAAACTACTGAGCCACCACTCCAGCCCCACATGTTAATTTCTTTATAGTGTATTTGGAACATAGGAATGTGATGCATATATTGATAGACACACATGGGACGATTGTTGACCTTTTTTTTTTTTTTAAGAGAGAGAAAGAAAGAATCAATTTTTTATTTTCAGTTTCTCATGTTGCTGTTCCAACACTTCGCTCTGTGTGTGTGTTGTGCTGGGATTTGAACCCATGTTCTTGTGCATGCCAGGCAAGCACCCTAACTGCTGAGCCACTGCTCCAGCCCTGGTTGTTAATCTTATTGAAGCAGTTAGCAACTCTTTGGGGTGTTCATCTGTGTTTAACACCAAATACAAATGAAGTGTCAGGTAAAATATCATCAAGGATGTTAGATTCAGCCAGGTGTGTTGGCATGTTCCTATAATCCCAATGACTCAGGACGCTAAGTCACAAGGATCACAAGTTTGACGCCAGCTTCAGCAATTGAGTGAGGCCCTAAGCAACTTAGCAAGACACTGTTTCAAAATATAAAATGAAAAGAGGTTAGGGATATAGCTCAGAGGTAGAGTACACCTTGGTTCAATCCCCAGTACCCCCTCCAACAAAATTCTAGTTGTAGACATGAATCAGTGTTTCATTTTATAACTTAAGATGCATATAAGATCAATAATTGTGTGGTTGTTTGAGTTGTAAACTGCTCAGCCACCTTTATCATTTTTTATTTGAAAGAGTCACAGTATGGTTATTCAGTCTTGGTTATTATGTACGTCTGAATTAGATGAAATGAGGATGTCACTTTAAGGAAAACAACTGACAGTATTTGCTGCCAGAGGTAAAATTCAATCTTTTTTTTTTTTTTTTTAAAGAGAGAGGGAGAGAGAAAGAAAAAGAATCAACTTTATTTAGTTTTTCATCTGGCCTTCATTCTTCTGACACTTACTATGTGGTGTTGGGGTGCGAACCCAGGGTCCTTGAGCATGCCAGGCAAGCACTCTAACTGCTGAGCCACCACACCAGCTCTCGTAAAATTTAATCTTTCAAGGAAAAATTAGACTTTTGTCATGAAAACCGGAGACCAAAATATTGAGAATCGCTGACCTAAAGGATATGCAATATTAGAATCTTCGGGGTTGAACAGATGCAGACTATGGCCCTGCTCAGCAAAATTGTCCTTTTGGGATGCTGTATATGCTCATGACAGACAGTGAGAATGAATCTCACACTTTATATGCATTGCTAAATATTTATGTCCACATACTGGTTGGAATTCAAACCAGTGTTCTCCGTGTGCGTTCTCAAACAGTAGTGTATGTGTGTGTGTGTGTGTGTGTGTGTATTTTTAAAAATTTATTTTTTTGGCATACATGATTATACAGTGACATAATTATAAAACATGGAGTTTAACTGTTTAACTTGTTCTAATTCAGAGTGTGTGTATGTTGTTGTTTTTGTTTTTTGTTTTTTTTTTTTTAAAGAAAGAGAGAATCAATTTTGTTTATTTTTCCATCTGGCCTTTGTTTCTCTGACACTTAGTTGTATATGTGGTGCTGTGATTTGAACCCGGGTCCTTGCACATGCCAGGCAAGCACACCAATTGCTGAGCCTCTGCTCCAGCCCAGAGTATATTTATCTACTTTTTTAAACTTAAATTTAAATGAACACTTTATGTTTTTAGGATGGCCCCAGAAGTAATTTTAGCCATGGATGAAGGACAGTATGATGGCAAAGTTGATGTATGGTCTCTTGGAATAACATGTATTGAACTTGGTAAGCATTGTTCTTCATTACTATGTGTTAAACTTTAATCAATGTTTTATTTCCATTACTATACCAAGTTATAAGTTTTTATCAGATATGCATATTCCTAAAACGAGCACTAAATATCTATTAAAGTTTTCACTAGACCTAGTAAAGCTTTGGTTATCTGGTAATTTTTATGTAAGTAGGTTAGAAATATTTGCTACTAAATTAGGTCTAAAATAATTTCCCACCAAGATTTTCAGTTCGAGGTATCTATTTCTGTTTCTTAAACATCTAGAATGTGTTCATTATTACTAGATGTACCATCCAAACAAGGTCTGTAAAGCACTGACAAAATACCCTATGTAGTGTAGTTATTGCTTTGAGATAGATATGAAAATTAGATGTCAGGCTGTGTACCACACTGTAGTAGTTTTGTTTTTTAAAGATGGTGAGACAGACTTATTCATGAGAGTCCATGGAAATAAGTATAGAACTACTGCAACAGGGTCTTGTATTTGGGAAGAACTTAAACTCACTCGCCTATAGCACTTTTTTTTTTTTTTTAAGAGACAAGGACAGAGAGAAAAAGAGAGAATCAATTTTTATTGAGTTTTTCACATAGCCTTCGTTGCTCTGACAGTTAGTTGCGTACGTGGCTGCTGGGGATTGAACCTGTGTACTTGCGCATGCCAGGCAAGCGCTGTAAGTGCCGAGCCACCACTCCAGCCCTCCCCTGTAGCACTTTGATTTTATGCACTTACTTGCTATTTTTGTTTTAAGTAGAACTATCGTAAAAGCGGTGGACCATCATAATTTACTAACATTCCCACTAGAAGTGAGCCAACTAGGTGAATGAATTGTTACTGAGTTTATTGTCAATATTAATTTTCATGCAAAGATAGAGTTACTTTTTCTGTCCAGAGGTATGTCCTTAAGGGATAAATGGTAAAATGTGAACCCATTTATCTTAAACTTTTATAATTATTTTCCTATATAAGTATAAATAGTATGAACATTTTCTCTGGAATATATATATATATATATATTTTTTTTTTTTTTAAAGAGAAAAGGACAGTGTGTGTGAGAGAGAGAAATCAATAGAATCAATTATTATTTATTTTTTCTCATGGCTTTCGTTGCTCCGACACTTGGTTGTGTGTACATGGGTGCTGGGGTTTGAACCTGGCACTCGCTCATGCTGGGCAAGCTCTGTAACCACCGAGCCACTGCTCCAGCCCTCTGGAATATTTTTTTTTATTGGATATTGTTTTGTGAGATTTACTTTCTAGACCTTCTTGTTCTTCTCAGTTTCATCTCATTATTCTTTAATTAGGGTGATATTTTGTAATCCAAATTATGGATAGAGACATTTTATAAACAGGTACACAAGATAATGGGATCTCTGTTACTTGAGATTATGATTTATGTCCAATTTAAGTTTAATAGTAGTTTATAAGAATTTGAGATAGAAAAATGTTATTTGAATCTGCCAAGCCAGAGATTTTAATAAGTATCATGAAATAGATCATTTCTTTGTTTCATTCATTCAGAATTTCTTCAGGAACCTTTTCCTTTTCCCAGGCTATTCAATCTTAAAGCCATTGGGCGGGGCAGAATAGGTCGGTTACTGTCCATGCCAGGCGATTAGCTATGGAAAGTCAGGGTGGATTTCAGAGACATATGAGTTTAACAAAGAGTTCCCACAGCCTGGTGTGTGGAATCAGAAACCGATAAAATTTATGGAAGGGGCAGTCCAGGTATAAGGATTCAGTCCTTGTGGGGTGAGTAAGGCATTTATTCATGGAGATGGCTCAGCATGAAATATCAGAACCCAAGGAGGATGAGAAGGTAATAACACAGAGCATATTACATAGTAAGATTCTGAAGAGACATACTATATTTAAGGACATTATAACAGTGACAAAACCTGATAAAAAAATTTAGGAAAAAAATAAATAAATAAAATTGGTAAACATCTTGCCATACCGATTAGGAACAAAAGAGAAACACAAATTTCCAATTCCAGTAATGAGGGTCATTAATCACTATGGATTTTATAAATATTAAAGGATGGGCTAGAGTGATGGCTTGGTGGGTTGGAGCACTTGTCCTGCATGCATAAGGATGTTGGTTTGAACCCCAGTACCACATATACAACTAAGTGTCAGAGAAGCAAAGGCCAGATGAAAAAATAAAGTTGATTCTCTCCTTTCTCTTCCTTACTCTGTCCCGCTCTCTTTAATCAATAAATAAATCTTAAAGGATAATAGGGAAATATGGGTGGGTGTGGTGGCACATGCCTCTAATCCCAGCAGCTGGGGAGGCAGAGGCAGGAGGATCACAAAGTTCTATGTGAGCTCCAGCAACTTTGCAAGGCCCTAACCAACTTAACAAGACCCTGTCTCAAAATAAAAAATATTATTAATTTTATAAAAGGACCGGGAATGTGCCTCAGTGGTGAAGAGCCTCTGGGTTCAATGCCTGGTACCAAGAAATAAAAAGGGTAATAGAGAAATATGAACAATTTTACATGGATAAGTTTGACAACTTGATAAAATGGAGAAATTTCTTGAAGACTGTAAGTTCTCAAAGTTCACTTTTGCTTCATAGGACATTATGGGGACATAAGAATGGACTTGCATGGGACTTGGGAATTAAATGATACATCAGTATTAAATAGTCTATTTGAATGAATATATTATATGGTTCTTAAGGAAAATGTTCTTGGTGGGAAATATATACTTATGTAAATATTTAGATATGAAGAGGCATCATATCAGCAATTTATTTTCATTTTATTCACTTGAGAAAGTTCTTTGTACTTTCTTTGCATTTTTTTTTTTTTGTAAATTTAAGATTGTTTCAAAATAATTGAAAACAGGAACTTGGACAATATTTGAGTTACCCTTTATAACACACACATATTTTAATAGGAAAGTTTCTTTTCTTTTACAGCGGAAAGGAAGCCTCCTTTATTTAATATGAATGCAATGAGTGCCTTATATCACATAGCCCAAAATGAATCCCCTACACTACAGTCTAATGAATGGTGAGTAGTGTTAAGAGATATTGTGTGATTTTTGTATAAATGCTTTTTTAACATAATCTGTTATCAGAATGACTTAATTTTATTTAGGTAAAAAATATTATCTGAAGAGTTATTAAAATAGGTTTATTTTACCTTTTATTGTGTTTATAGGTCGTCATATCTGCATTTTGTAGCGTATGAATAAAGCTCAGTTCAGATGAAAAGGACAGATTGTAACATTTATGCAAAAAATATTGATTTTTACAGTAATTTATATTTTGTTTAGAACTTCAGGACACATATAACCCTAGTCACACAAAAATAGCAATTTTAAATAGTTCTAAACTGAAATGTATGTATAGACTATTACAACCTGTAGTGATACTTGATTGAGGAATGGTTTATAATTTATAAGATATAAAACATAGGTAAAATGATTTGACTTTATCAAAATTGCCAGGTAGTTGAAAACTTTTGCATCATTCTAGTTATAATTATATTGTTCACATTGCTCTAATGTTCCTTCTGGTGCATCCTTGATCAGATTGTTCTAGTGTTCCTTCTAGTGCATCCTTGATTTGATAAAATTAAATTCTTTCACATATAAAAGTGTTTTTTAATCAGTGGTAAAAACTGTAGCAGAAAATTAATTCCTCAGGTATACCTTGCATTTGAAGAATTCTAGGGAAATATCCAACATATTTAATAAATATTTTGAAATTCACAAATAAATATATAAAAATAGGGGTACTTTAATTAAGGTATAGTAAGTCTTACCTGAAGTTATGTAGAGATACAAAGAAGGAATCTTGTGGCATGGTTTAGTATTATGGTATATCTTGGTCCATTTTGTGGTGCTATAACAGAATATATGAGACTAGATAATTTGTAAAGAATAGAAATTTCTCACAGTTCTGAAGTTAGGTTAGGGCTCAGTCTCTCTGCTTCCAAAATGTTGCCTTGAACCCTGCATTCTCTAAAGGGGTCCTCTTAGTCAGAAGAGCAGGAAAGAGAAAACCTACCCCTGTATCCTTTTTTATATGATGGTATTAATCCATTTGTGAGGGCTAAGTCCTCATTACCTGAACATTTCTTATAGGCCCAACTGTTGCATTGTGGATTAATTTTCATCTTAGGTTTTACTGAGGAAAGAAATTTAAAATATATATTTAAACCATAGCATAATATGTGTAAGTTATGAGCATATTGACTTAGACCCTCTTTGTATGATGTTTGAGACTTTGGGCATTTATAAACACTTTCTTGCTTATAAGGAACTTAAAACATCTTATTTCAGTTTTGGAGACAAACATCAGTCTAATAATTATTATTTATTGCCTTAATCATTGAATCCTCCTGAATAATACTATATAATAATATGTTACAGACTTTTTCTTAGCTCTTTGTTCAAGGGGCATCAAGTACTAGGTAGGGCAATGTGCTATCTTTAAATGATCTAAGTGGGAAATTTTAAAAGGTGCCTTAGAGAAAAGAGAAAGAAAAAGGTGGGAAGGAATATTATCTTGCATTTCAATGAAAAAAAAGAAGATAGGTTTTCTAAAACAGCCTCAATATAGAATTGAGTTGTGATAGTTAAAAATATGGGAGTAATAGTGTTTTTGTTTGGTGTTTGGACCTGGGAATTGAACTCAGGCCTCATCAATACTAAGCATACTTAACTACACCCCCAGTACCAGAATTTCTAAATGATCTGTGCAAGTTTATCTTTGGAAAATGGTTAAGATTTATTGGTTGCTTTAGATAGCTTTTCATAGGCTCATATGAAAGTATGTAGTCCCTGCTATTATTATTATATTATTATTATTATTATTCCTTTTCCCACCAGTAGACGCATGTTTTGAATTTTGGATGTGTTTTAAAAGGAAATAGCAATATGTTCACTTGGTACTTTCCTTTACAATAGGTCTGATTATTTTCGCAACTTTGTAGATTCTTGCCTCCAGAAAATCCCTCAAGATCGTCCAACTTCAGAGGAACTTTTAAAGGTCAGTTTGGTAATGCTGTAAATCTGTATTTACCCTTGAAAATTTATTTTGAAGAATGCGATTTATTATTCTTTGATTCTGGATAAGGACTAAGTCTACTGTACTAATTTTTATTGAAATACTTTTTTGTGGGGGGTGGAGGGATTAAATCTAATAACCTCATGCATGCTACGTAAGCACTCTATTGCGTCCCCAGCCCACTAAAATAGGAATTTTTTATACTGTTGTCTCTGGAAACTTTTTTTTTTTTTGTTAGTCTTAGGGATGAAACACAGAGTCTCCCATATAGTAAGCAAGTACTCTATCACTAAGTTATACCTCTGTCTCTGGAAATTTTACTTTTTTTAGTTAAGAGAGAGGGACGGGGGTTGGGGATTTAGCTCAGTGGCAAAGTGCTTGCTTAGCACGTACAAGGCCCCGAGTTCGGTCCTCAGCCCTGAAAAAAAAAAGAGAGAGAGGGACAGTGGGGGAGAAGAGAGAGAGAGAAAGAAAAACAGAATCAATTTTGATTTAGTTTTTCAAGTGGCTTTCGTTGCTCAGACACTTAGTTGTGTATATGGTTCTGGGGTTTGAACTTGCGCGTATCAGGCAAGCTGTGTAACTGTTGAGCCACCACTCCAGCTCCTATTTATTTACTTTTTTAAAGAGAGAGAGAGAGAAAGAAGAGCCTATGAGTTTCACAGTCAGACTAGACAACATAGACTCTCTCAAAAAATGAAAACAAACAAAATATATCTTTTAATGGAAGTATGTTGTTCTCACTTAACAATGAAAATATTTTAGAAATTTTTTAAAAATTAAGGCTTGTTTGCCTGATTTGAATAGGTGATTAATATATGCTTTCTGGTCTCAAAAATTACTACATTTGAATATTGACCATTTTAGTAATACCAATAATGGGATATTGAATTTAACATAATTTTTTTTTTTTTTTTTTTTAGGGGAGAGAGACAGAATCAGTTTTTATTTAGTTTTTCATGTCACTTTCGTTGCTCCGATACTTAGTTGCGTATGTGGTGCTGGGATTTGAACCCACGTACTCTGGCATGCCAGGCAGGTGCCTTAACCACTGAGCCACCTCTCCAGCCCCCTAAAATAATTCTTAAAGCATCTATATTAGGTGATAATGAGTAGGATTTGAGTCTTTATGACTCTAAAGAATCTTCTTTTTTTTCACAAGATTAAACTAATTTTATTATAACAATGTTTCAGAGTTTTGAAGGATTCAGGGTTTTTTTTGTTTTTTTGTTTTTTTTAAGAGGGGGACAGTGTGAGAGGGAAAAAGAAGACAGAATCAATTCTTATTTAGTTTTTCATGTGGCTTTTGTTGCTTGGAAACTTTATTGTGTACGTGGTGCTGGGGCTTGAACCCATGTACTTGCTGTGCCAGCAAGCATAACTTGCTTGCTGAGCCATAACTGCTCATAACTGCTGAGCCACTGCTTCAGCCTCTAAAAAGATCATGTATAGCTGGGGATGTGGCTCAGTGGTAAAGTGTTTGCCTGGCATGCATGAAGTTCTGGATTTAATCTCTAGCACTGCGGAAGAAAAAAAAAAGATGGTATATAAGTTTGATAATATTATTTGCAGGTAATATAGAAGAACGGTATAGTATTTCAGTAGTGCTTGGGGAATTCCATGCAGTGAGCTTACTCATGGTCTTAGAAGTGAAAGCCTGAAAAAAAAGAAGTGAAAGCCTGAATAAATAGGCACTCATAATATTAACAAAATCTAATATATCTAGAAATTATGATGGTAAAAAAATAAGATCAGGTTGGGGATCTAGCTCAATGATGGAGTACCTTCTAGCATGTGCAAGGCCCTGAGTTTGATCCCCTGCACCACCACCAAAATAAAATGAAAAAAGGCGGGGCAGGCACAGTCTATGTGTAAAAACTATCAAGCTTAGAAATATAAAATTTAATATCTTCGACCAGGCATGTAGTATGTGCCTGTAATACCAGTGACTCAGAAGGCTAAGGCAGGAAGATCACAAGTTTGAGACAATCCTGGGCAATTTAGCAAGACTCTGCCTCAAAACTGAAAAAAGGGGCTTGATGTGTCACTAAGTGGTAGAAGGACTTTGGGTTCAATTCCCAGTACTAGGGTGGGAAAATTAATATTGTTGGATGAGACCGAATGTTTTAAATAGTGGTATATATCAAGCTAATTTTTTTTTAAATTAAAGATAGAGGGACACAGAGAGAGAATCAATTTTTATTTAGTTTTACTCAGATACTTCGTTGCATACATGTTGCTGGGGTTTGAACTAACGTACTTGTGCGTGCCAGGCAAGGGCTGTAATTGTTGAGCCACCGTTCCAGCCCCATACCAAGCTAATTATAAAAAAATCCTTTCTAATTTATATAGTAGCAACCTTGTCCACTAGAGTCAGATATTTGATGTTTAAATCCGAAGTCTGTATGCTTATTCATTTGCTTGCTCCATGGTGTATATTTTCATAGTCCTTCCTTCTATCAGTCCATCCATTTTCCCTCCTTCCTTCCTTCCTTCCTTCCTTTCTTCCTTTCTTCCTTTCTCACTTCCCCTTTTGTCTTTGTAATACTGGGGATTGAACTTAGGGGCACTAAGTAACATTCCCAGCCCTTTTTAGTTTTAAATAGGAGATGGTCTCATTAAGTTGCCAAGGCTTGCCTCAAAGAGCTTCTGCCATAGTTGTCATAAAAATTACTTTTCTGCCATAGTTGTCATAAAAAAAGAAAATTAATACAAAAAAGTATGAAGCTCTTTATCTCAGAATTAAAGATTGCAGAAACTTATCCAG
This sequence comes from Aplodontia rufa, assembly GCA_004027875.1. Taxonomy (NCBI): domain Eukaryota; kingdom Metazoa; phylum Chordata; class Mammalia; order Rodentia; family Aplodontiidae; genus Aplodontia; species Aplodontia rufa. Next base: position 23,487 of record PVKS010009863.1, read on the forward strand.
AATTAAGATAATGATTCAATAATTTTGACACAAACATTTATTATATACTCTGCAGATGTTATATGTGAATTTGATATAACAATACTAGCCTGGTGCAGTGGGGCACTCCTGTAGTATCGCATACCTGGGAGACTGAAGCAAGAGGATCACTTGAGCCAGTGAGTTAGAGGCCAACCTAGGTAGCACAGGGAGACCCTGCCTCAAAAAGGAAGAAAAGAAAAGAAAGACTGTTACAGTGAAAGTAGAATACAGTCTTGTGTTTGTGGTTAATACTCTTTGCACAGAAAGGAAATAAATTTGAACTAACAAGGTAAAAGTCTAAGTTACAAAAATTCAGGGATGTTTCATGAACTTAAGAGAGAGCATATGTCTTTCTGCAATCTATATGTTAATTTTGTATCTACAAAACAAATTCTGTCCTCAGAAAATTTCTGATAAGTATATAAAAATGTAGTAGTATTGATGCTAGGCTAGTATGCAGGAGACCCTGGGATTGCTCCCAGTACTGCCAAAAAAGCAAAAAATAAAAAAGTGATAACCCTGATGGCAGAGTTGACCTTTTTACTTTACTGCATTTTTTTTTTAAAGAGAGAGAGGGACAGTGAGAGACAGAGAGAAGCAATTTTTATTTAGTTTTTCATGTGACTTTTCATTCCTCTGACACTGTTGTGTATGTGGTGCTGGGGTTTGAACTCGTGTACTCGCACATGCAAGGCAAGTGCCATAACCATCCAGCGCTCCAGCCCCTATTTCACTGCATTTTATAATGCTGTTTTATTAAATGTTCATGATTAAAATCACAAATAATGTAAGAGCTATATATCTACTCTTACTGTTTTATGTGGAATTTTTTATATGCAGCATATAAAGGAACTCATAATATCTTAAGTTCAGGTTACTTAGTTTACTATCAGTATGTATTCCTGCTGAAATCAATTATAACACAGAATCAAAAGTATATTTTTTGTGAAATCAGCAGTTCTTAGAATATATAAATCTTTAAGGCTCCTGATTAGACAAATTTTTTTTGTATATACCCTTTGATAATTTCAACTCTGTTTTCAGATGACCAAAAGGTTAGTAATGTAGGCACAGAGTACATGTATATAAATGATAATTTTGTAAATGTAAATAATAGAATTAGATAGCTATCAATCATGCATTATGCATTGCAGGATAGTAACTCTAGAATCTGAGATGGGGTACATTTGCACTAATCAAAAAGTTTCAACCTGTCTTTTACCTTCTACACTATCTAGCACATGTTTGTTCTTCGGGAACGCCCCGAAACAGTGTTAATAGATCTTATTCAGAGGACAAAGGATGCTGTAAGAGAGCTGGACAATCTGCAATATCGAAAAATGAAGAAACTCCTTTTTCAGGAGGCACATAATGGACCAACAGTGGAAGCACAGGAAGAAGAGGAGGTAATACCTATACCTACAGTGAATCTTGAATTTTCTTTATTCATTTCTTTCTTTATATAGTGTACCTTGCCAAGAATTTACCTTTGTTATCAATGGTTCCCAAATTGTTTTCCTTTCTTTTAAAGAGAGACAGAGAGAGAATCAATTTTATTCAGTTTTTCATGTGCTTTCCTTTGCTCCAACACTTCCTTGTGTCCATGGTGCTGGGGTTTGAACCTGCATCCTTGCACATGTCAGGCAAGTGCCACAACTGCTGAGCCACCTCTCCAGCCTTTAAGTTTTTTTTTTTTGTTGTTGTTGTTTTTTTAACATTAATTATACAATATCCCATTTAGGTAAACAGGTTTTTAGTTATGTCAGATTCCATGCTCTAAACCCAAACCCTTTAATGTTAAATGCACATTGACATGATAAAGGCTATTCAAAGTCTTTGATTAGAGAACTCTGTTCAACTTTATTTAGTCTAGTCCCTGTCATGTTTCTTGGTCATTGAACCCTTTTTTGATCCAGTTCCATGGGACATGCTTTTAGAAGTACTTGAAATTATAGACTCTGAGAGTTGACTGTTCCCACTAAGAAGTCATTAAGGCATTTGATTGTGTGACCAAGGAAGTCTGATTCCTTTCATTTCTGAATAATTTTATTCCATCTGCATGACCCAAAAATATTCATTTTATAGATGAGGAAAGCAAAGCTTGGAGTAGTTATTAACTCATTATAAGTAGAGCTACATGGATTCAAATTTGTATATCTCCTTCTCAAGGCCAGCTTTTTTATGTGTCACCTCTTAAGGAGAATGGAAATCTAGATTTACAGAAGTGTTGGAGAACTTCCTCACAAGAAAGTTGCATATAAAATGTATTATGTGTGAATTATTTTCTTTCTTCTATTTTAAGTTTTCATCTTTCCCTCCTCCCAATTCCAAATCTTTGGTTATTTTCTGTTGCTTTCCAATGAGAAAGATGACTTTGTATTCTGAAATTGTGGGCAAAACTTCTTTTTTCCTTTTTTTGGAGGAGAGGGTACCTAGGATCAAACCAGGGGCATTTTCATTGAGCCACATCCCCAACCCTTTTTATTTTTCATTTTGAGACAGAGTCTCATTAAGTTGCTTTAGAACCTTGCTAAGTTACTGAGGCTGGTTTTGAACTTGTGATCCTCCTACTTCAGCCTCCTGAGTTGATGGGATTATATGTATGTGCCACCATGCCCGGCTCTTCCCCCCGCCCCCTTTTTACTAGCACTAAATAAGAAATGAACTATAAAATATAAGACTTCTTAATATATATCATACTTTACTGCAAAATCAATGCAGATTTTATGCCAATTTTTTTTTTCAAAAAATGTGGTTGTAACCAAAAGTGAAGCCTTTAAAACACACACACACACACACACAAAATGCTAGCTTTACTTAAAAATCATTTATTATTGAAGCTGGTGCAAGATTAAGATGCATGAAATACTCATGAATATAAGTTAATGCATTAGCAATGATTATGTGGTGAAGTGCAGTCGTTTTGCTTTAGGGTTTTTTGTTTGTGTTTTATTTTAGTTCTTATGATAATCAGAAAATTGTTTATACTGTTCTAGATATATGAAATACTTTAATACATTTGTGAAATTAACAAAATTCTATGTGGTTACTTTTTTTGGTACCAGGCATTGAACCCAGGGGCACCTAATTACTGAGCCACAACCCTAGCTGCACCCCCATTGTCCCCCACTGCCCCTTTTAAGACAAGAGTCTCACTAAGTTGCTTAGGGCCTAAGTTTTTTGTTTTTTGTTTTTTTTTTTAAAGAGAGAGAGGGACAGTGACAGAGAGAGAGAATCAATTTTATTTAGTTTTTCATGTGGCCTTTGTTGCTCCGACATTTCATTGTGTATGTGGTGCTGGGGTTCAAACCCGCATCCTCGCACATGCCAGGCAAGCGCTATAACTGTTGAGTCATTGCTCCAGCCCCATGGGCCTAAGTTTTGGAGGCTGGCCTCAAATTTGTGATACTCTTGCCTCAGTCTCCTGACTTGCTGGGAATGCAAGCATGCACCACCACACCTGGCTATGTGGTTAAATCTTTAAAAGCATCTGTTAGACTAGGGATCTAAGAAAACTCCATATGTACACATGCACATATATATATATTGTATCTGTACTTATTAAATTCTAGCATATCTTATATATGTACCAGGGTACTTTACCATTGAACTATATCCCCAGTATTTATTTTTTAATTTGAGACAAGAGTCTCAGCAAGTTGCTGAGGGTCTCCTTAAGTTACTGAGGATAGCATCAAAATTGCTGTGATCCTTTTGTCTCAGCCTCTCAAGTCACTAATACTATAGGCATGCACATGTACCCAACTTCTGATTTTCTGTCTAATAACTGTGTGCCAAGTGGAATGTGTGCTGGATGCTTTAATCAAGAATTCAGAGGGCTGGAGCAGTGGCTTGGCAGTTATGGTGCTTGCCTGGCATGCCTGAGTACACAGGTTCAAACCCCAGCACCCATGTACACAGCTAAGTGTCTAAGCAACAAAAGCATGTGAAAAACTCAATAAAAATTGATTCTCTCTGTCTCTCTGTCTCTGACTCTCTCTCTCTCACTCTTATTCTCTCTTTAAAAAAAAAAAAAAATTTCAGGGAGCTGGAGCCAGTGGTTCAGCAATTATGGGGCTTGCCTGGCAAGCGTGAGGATGCGAGTTCAAACCCCATGCCACATACACAACGAAGTGTGAGAGCAACAAAAACCACATGAAAGACTAAATAAAATTGATTCTCTCTTTCCCTCTCTCACTGTCCCTCTTTCTTTAAAAAAGAAAGAAAAGAAAAGAAAAAAAGCAGGGGGCTGGAGCCGTGGCTCAAGTGTTTGGAGTGCTTGGCTGTCATGTTTGTGGACCTGGGTTCAAAACCCCAGCACCACATACACAACTAAGTATCTGAGAAACAAAGGTGAAAAAATAAATAAAAATCATTCTCTCTCATTCTCCTCTCTTAAAAAAAAAAAAATCAGAAGAGAAATAGATATTTTAATCTAATTTTTTTCCCCCTTAGGAACAAGATCATGGTGTTGGCCGGACAGGAACAGTGAATAGCGTTGGAAGTAATCAGTCTATTCCCAGTATGTCTATCAGTGCCAGCAGCCAAAGTAGTAGTGTTAACAGTCTTCCAGACGCCTCAGATGATAAGAGTGAGCTAGACATGATGGAGGGAGACCACACCGTGATGTCCAACAGTTCTGTCATACATTTAAAACCTGTGAGTATTTGTATTTCACTGAAAAAATTTCAACTTCCGTAAATAATTTTGAGAAGTTTAATAGAGGTAGGTTTTCTTTAAGTTTCAGAAGATTAAAACATCTTTAAGGGGTTGGAGCAGTGGCTCAGCAGTTATGGCACTTGCCTGGCATGCACAGGGACCCGGGTTCAAACACCAGCACCTCATACACAGCTAAGTGTCAATGAAGCAAAGGCCAGATGAAAAAATAAATAGGGGCTGTAATGATGGCTCATCAGCACTTGCCTGGCATGCATGAGGACGCGAATTCAAACCCAGCACCATGTACACAACAAAGTATCAGAGTAGTGAAGGCCACATGAGAAACTAAATAAAATTGATTCTTTCTGTCACTGTCCCTCTATTTCTCTTAAAAATAAATAAATAAATAAATAAATAAAATATATTCTTTCTGTGTCTCTCTTTAAAAACAATTATAGTAGTCTTGTTAATTCCTAATCTACATTTAGAAAACTAATATTTTGGGGGGAAAAAGAATGTGGAATCATTTTAAAATCTTAGAAGAAAAAAGCATATAGAAATATTATATACTATATTATTTACATGAAAAATAAAATAGTGAAGAATACGAAAGATCTACACAAAATTTACAATAATGGTTGTTGTTGGAGAATGAGGGAAAGAGTTGGGATGAGTGAAGATCAAAAATGAATTTTGGATTTTTCATATTTATATCTTTAAAATGAAATTGATTATAATTGTGGAAAATAATAAATTTTAGAATTAGGAAATGTAGGTGCAGCCTTGTTCTTTGCAACTATGAGTGCAAGTTTTTAAAGTTTCTCAAGCATATTGGAAAGTAGAGTCAAGAGTCCTGGGTGTGGACAGTGTGGGGATGAGTCTGGATTAGGACCAGGTGCATATCATATTGTTACTACATATGCATTTATGATTGTACAACACAACTCTATAAAATTAAAAAAGAATTTTGCAAAGTCAGGTAACTAGTCTTAGTGATTTGAATGAATTATTTTAAAAGTTATTTAGGCACAGTGGCTAAAAGGAAGTAATCCAGATGTCCATCAACAGATGAATGTGCTATATACATCCAAGGGAATATTTCTCACTTACAAAAAGGCATGAAGTTCTGATACATGCTACACCATGGAAAATTATCAACAGTGTGCTAAGGTCTGGGCACACAGGCATACACCTATAATTCCAGAGATTCTGGACGCTGAGGCAGGAGGATCTCAAGTTGAAGACCTGACACAGCAACTTAATGAGGACCTAAGAAACTTAAGGAGACCCTGTCTCAAAAAATAAAAGGGGCTGGAGGGTATACCTCAGTGGTTAAATGCCCCTAGGTTCAATATCTAGTACCAAAAACAAAAAGAAGAAGGAAAAAAACTTGTTAAGGGACATAAGCCAGACTTAAAAAGACAAATACTGTATAATTAAACTTAAATGAAATATCTGTCTATAATAGGCAGATGCATAGAGATGATTTAGAAGTTACCATGGAATGAATGGAAAGTGAAATGGGAGTTGTTGCTAATGGATAGAGTTTTTGTTTGGGGTTATGAAAATGTTTTGGGAAAAGTGGTGCTGGGTACACATTTAGATTGTAGTTAATATGGTTTAAAATGGCAGGTTTTTTGTTACACATATTTTAACACATAAATGAAAGTTGCTAAGAATGTTGGTTATGCAGTAGTAGTATTCTGAGCAAAATCACATTTAATTTTTATATTCTTAGGCAATGGATTATTTCTACAATTAGTTGACTTCTTCAGTTAATGGATGGAGGTTTACAAGGAACAACATTAGTTCTTTAATATTTTGCAGCCATTTCTTATTGCTTATTTTGGACAGATGGCAGAAAGGACAAAAAGAGAATCAGCTTTTATTTATTTTTTCATCTGGTCTTAGTTCCTCAACACTTAGTTTTGTTTGTAGAAGTGGAGTTCAAACCTGGGTCCATGTGTATGCAGGGCAAGCACAGTACCACTGAGCCACTATTCCCTCCATAAGTCTTTGTGTAATTAATTTTATTACTATTCTTTTAAAGTATTAGCTCCGTGTTTCATAATGTTTTTTTATTTTGGTAAATTACAGTTTTACATAATAAAAGATTTGTTACACATTCATACATGCATACATTATATCTGTTGTTCAGTTCTCTCTCCAGCATTCCCCCCACCCCAACCTTCTCCCTCTCCCGGGTCTCATTCCTCCACTGATATCCTCCCCCCTGATTTTATATATGTATAATTTATATATATGATTTTATATATTTATATAGAATTGTATATGTATAATATTATATATAACATATATAATATATATTTATATATAGTTTTTAAAATTTTTCCTGTTTTAAATGTCTCCACGGGAACTATTCAGTATTTCAGAGATGCAAAGTACACCATACAGTGTTTGTGTCTTGTATCACCCTGTTTCCTTCCCCATTTTCCCCCTCCCTTCATTATATATATATATATATATATATGTTTGTTTAAGAGAGAAGTACAGTGAGAGAGAAAGAGAATCAATTTTATTGTTTTTCATGTGGCTTTAATTGCTCCATTGTGTACATGGTACTAGGATTTGAACTCCGTACTTGCACATGCTGGGCAAGTGCTTAACTGTTGAGCCACCACTCCAGCCCCTGTTGTTGTTGTTTTTTTTTCTTTTTTTAATATGTATATCATTGGGCTGGAGCGGTGGCTCAGCGGTTTCGGCGCTTGCCTGGCAAGCACGAGGACCTGGGTTCAAACCCCAGCACCACGTACACAACTAAGTGTTGGAGCAACCAAGGCCATGTGAAAAACTCAATAAAGTTGTTTCTCTCTTTAAAAAAAAAAAAAAAAATGTATATCATTGTTTTTCAACTTTTTTTAAATTAAGGAGTTATTATACATTGATAAATGCATATCAAGTAACAATATGGTATGCATTTGATCCTAAACCATAGTTACTCCCACATTGCTCACACCCCAGGCTCTGGATTCTTCTATATTTTTTCCCTATAAGAGGTATAAATGTCTCTCTCCCTCTCTCTCTCTCTATATATATATATATATAGATAGATAGATATATCTATAGATATATCTATATGTGTGTGTGTGTATATATATATATATATATATATATATACACATGATCGTAAATTTTCCAGAATTAATTGTTTGCATAAGTATATTTTTACTTCTTGGAGGGGTAAAGTGTATGCTACACTGTTGATTGTCTCCCTATATCCCTCCCTATCTTCCCTCCCTCTCTCATTTCCCTCACCCCCCCCCCCACGTACATGTTTATGGTTCCCCTAGATTATGTGTTGGTATGCCTTTGGTGGCTCTGATACATGAGTTTGACTACCTGGGTTAAGCTGCCACCTCCACAAATGAGAGAAAACATTCAACCCTTGACTCTCTGGGTTTGGCTAACTTCGCTGAGCATGAATTCTTCCATTGCCATCCATTTACCTTCAAAGGCTGCAATATCATTGTTTCTAATAGTGGAGTAGAATTCCATTTTGTGTGTGTGTGTGTGTGTGTGTGTGTGTGTGTGTGTGTACAGCTTTTGGATCCATTCATCCAGTGAGGGGCATCTGAATTGATTCCATAATTTAGCTATTGTAAATTGAGCTGCCTTGAACTTTGGTTTTGCTGTGTCACTATAATGTGCTGATTCTAACTCCTCTGGAAAAATACCCAGAAGAGGGATAGCTTGGTCATATGGTGGATCCAATCCTAAATTTTTGAGGAGTCTCCACACTGCTTGAGATCCCAATGTCATTCTTTACAGATATAGAAAAAGCAATTCTCAAACTCATTTGGAACAACAAGAAATCCAGAATAGCTAAAGCATTGTATTTGTATTTTAAGTGATATTAAAAACTTTTCAATTTCACATGCAACATGTAGGTTATAAATCCAGGTATGTACATTTCCTGTCCTAAATGTGTATATTGTTCCATGCACTGTGGAAACAGTTTCTCCTAATTCTAATTATGTTGAAGATAAAATGACAGCATTCTCATTTTTTGTTTATGATTTCTAAAATTATGCCTTTCAGATTCTTTGATCTAATTGATTTCGAACTTTAGTTTCCTGGAAGTTCAATTTGTTCACCTTACATGATACTGATTCTTTCTTTGCTTAGGAGGAAGAAAACTACAGAGAAGAAGGAGATCCTAGAACAAGAGCATCTGATCCACAGTCTCCTCCTCAAGTATCTCGTCACAAATCACACTATCGAAATCGAGAACACTTTGCCACTATTAGGACGGCATCACTGGTATGTATGTCCTTACAGAGAGTAAGAGGGAAATATATTTTTCGTGTTGGACCTTAGCAGGATTTTCTAAAACATTCATCCAACATTTAAGTGCCTATTATGAGATAAATAAGTAAAGCACAGTGAGAAATGTTAACCTAACCTAATCTTCAAGACATCTACACAAATAACTAATCTTTTAGAATATATTAAATATTTAGCAGAACTATAAAGTATCAAAGAGTTATTCAGATAACTTTTTATTAGCATTAGAGAAGTATTAAACAAATATTTTGATCATTTAGATTTATTAGGTTTTACACACAGGGGAGAGGAGAGATGTTATTTCCACTTAAGAACTGATAATAAGGGAATACATGAGGGTAACCACAAAGAGGGGAATGTTTGGAAATGGCAGAGAGTCCTATTTGGTATACTGTAATCATTCTGATTTCCCAAATAACAATAAATACAGATTACTTGTCCATAACAAACATGTTACAGGGGGCACTTAAAACCCTGTTCAGGGGTTACAGCGCTTGCTTGGCATGTGTGAGTATGCAAGTTCAAACTCCAGCATCACATACACAACCAAGTCTCAGAGCAACAAAAGCCACACAAAAAACTAAAATAAAAATTGTTTTCTCTCTTTCTCTCTCTCTCACTGTCCCTCTCTCTCAAAAAAAAAAAAAAAAAATTCAAAACAAAACAAAACTCTGTTCAGGGGGCTGACATGGTCACTCAGTGGTTGGAGCGCTTGTCTGGCATGTGCAGGGACCCAGGTTTGAACCACAGCACCACATATACAACTAAGTATTGGAGAAACAATAGCCAGATTAAAAAAATAAGTAAAAGTGATTCCTTCCCTCTCTCTTTAACAATTAAATAAATAAAAATAAAATGAAACCCTGTTCAGTTAGACAAGTGGGGCCAAAATATGATAAAGGATTGTAGGGATGGAAAGAAATTACACTAAAATATCATATGAAAAATAGGCTACTAGAGAATAAGCAGGAAGAAAAGATATAGGAGTTATCTAAATTGCTACATAATAAGCTGAATTGCTGTATAATCAGATTTTATAAATTCCGTGCTGATGAATCAGTATGGCATGGAGAGCCAGAAGTGCAGCATACTCCTTGCCGTAAGTTAGGTTATTCTTACTATTCTGCAACATGAAAATAATGCTTTAAACAGAGCAAGTGACAAACACTGTTTAATATTTTTTTTGTGACCCTTTTGATAGATAAACAAAGCAGGCTCAGATCAGGGGGGGCAGCATCTTAGTAACTTGGCATGTGTTAAATGTTTTCAAGCAAGTCTTCTATCTCAAATTTTGGCCTCCTCAAATTAATTAAGGATACCTTTAAGTTATAAATTTAACAAATAAAGACCTGAGAAAGAGCTATATTTTTTTAATATTTATATATATACATATATATTTATCTTTTTATTTATTTTTAAGAGAGAGGGACAGGGGCTGGAGTGGTGGCTCGGTGGTTACGGCACTTGCCTGACATACGCAAGTACACGGGTTCAAACCCCAGCACCCACGTACACAGCTAAGTGTCAGAGCAATGAAAGCCATGTGAAAAACTCAATAAAAATTGATTCTCTCTGTCTCTGTCTGTCTCTCTCTCTCTCTCTCTCTCTGTCCTTGAAAAAAAAAAAAGAGAGAAGGAGAAAATCAACTCCATTTAAAATTTCATCTGGTTTTCATTGCTCCATTGCTCAGCTGTGTACATGGTGATGGGGTTCGAACCCAGGTCAAGCACTGCAACCATTGAGCCTCTGCTACAGCCCCTATAATTCTTTTTTGAGAGAGAGGGAGAGAGGAAGAGAGAGAATCAATTTTATTTACTTTTTTCATCTGGCCTTAGCTTCCCAGACACTTAGTTGTGTATATGGTGCCAGGGTTCGAACCACGGTCAGTGCGCATGCCAGGCAAGCACTTGAACCACTGAGCCACAGCTCCAGCTCCAAGAGTTATATTCTTGAACCCAGTAATTCCACTTACTGCAAATAAAGTATTCAGTGAGTATGTAGATTTTTGCATAAATAAACATTGCTGTATTATTTTTTATAAGTATTTTATGCCATAACTCATTCTACCTTTTTCTGTTTTGGATTTTCCTTTATACAATAGAATATGCAGATCTTAAATGCTCAATTTGAAGAGTTTTTACAATTCATATACACCTATGTTAACCATTTTATAAGATGAGATGTCAGATTTCCTTAATCTCACAAAGTTATATTGTGTTTTGTTAGTTCCTTACTCCATGACCATCACCTTCTGTCTCAATGTTAATAATGGTGAACATTCTTGGTTTTGAATGTTTTAGATTTTGTATGAATGGAATCATACAGAGTGAATAACGTGTTATTGTGTTCTACAACATTCATTTTTTTTAATTGCTCTAAATCCTTTCCATTGTTCGTTCATCTATTCTTTTTTTGATAAACTTTTGGTTTGTTTTCCTTTTGGAACTATTATGCATAAGGTTGCTATAAACATTCCTGATGAAGTCATCATGTGAACATTATCCTTGTTTTAAATTTTTAATATTTAATTTTTGGTAGTACTAGAGATTGAACCTAGGGCCACTTTATCATCATTTTGTTGCATTCCCAACCCTTTTTCTGTTTTTTTATATTGAGACAGGACCTCACTAAGTTGTCCAGGCTGGCCTTGAACTTGATATTCTGCTTCTGCCTCCAAGTGGCTGGGAATACAGGTGTGTGCCACCATGCCCAGCTGGTCTTTTAATTTCTTTTGTGTAAATACCTAAGTGAAGAATTGTCTAAGTTGTAATGTATATGTTTATTTAAGTTTACGAGAAACTTTGTCAGTTTTCAAAAGTGATTGTATCATTTCACATGCCCATTAGCAATGTGTAATAGTTCTGGTTGGAGTCTGAGGCAGGAGGATTACAAATTTGAGGCCACCCTCTGGGTAATTTAGCGGTACCCTGGCTCAAAATAAGATAAAATAAGCTGGAAAGGTAGTTCAGTAGTACAGTGCTATCTTAGCATGTGTGCGGCCCTGGGTTCAACCCCCAGTACCACCAAAAAAATAAAACATTGAAAGCGTCAAGTAAATAAAATACAGTGTTGGCAGAGAAAAGGGAACTCACGTGCATTTTCAATGGGAATGTAAAATAGTTTAGAAGTTCCTCAAAAAACTAATAGTAGTGCAAGGTGTGATGGAGTGTTCCTGTAATCCCAGAGGCTCAGAAGGCCGAGGCAAGAGGATCACAAATTCAAGGCCAGTCTCAGCGATTTATCAAGGTTCTAAGGAACTTAGCAAGACCTTGTCTCAAAAAAAAAAAAAAAAAATTAAATATGCTGAGGATATGACTCAGTGGTTAAGCAGCACCCCTGGATTCAATAATACCTGGTACAAAACAAAATGAAACAAAAACTAATGGTACAGGCATGGTGGCACATACCTGTAATCCTAGCTACTTGGAGGCTGTGATAGGAAGATACAAATTCAAGGCTAGCCTGAGCAACTTAGTGAGACCCTATATCAAAAAATAAAACAAAAGGGGCTAGGGATATAGCTCAGTGACAGCATATCTTGGGTTCAGTACCCAATAGCACCAAAACCAAACAGAAGTGAACAGTAAGAATTACCATATGATCCAGTAGTCCCATTCCTGAGTATATAGCCAAAGGAACTGAAATTAGTATGCCAAAGGAATGTCTGCACTCTTGTATTTATTGTAACATTATTCACAATACCAAGATGTGGAATCAACCTAAGAATCTATCAATATCTATTAATGGATGATGAATGGATAAAGAATATGTGGTATATGTGTGGGAGGATCCTGTCATTTACAACTTGGATGAATTTAGAAGACTATACTAGGTGAAGAAAGCGAGGCAGAGAAACACAAACACCACATGGTCTCATTGAAATGTAGAATTTAAATATATTGGAAGTCATAAAAGAGACTGGGTAGGGGGGAGATAAAGAGGGAATATGGAGAGTTGTTGATGAAAGCGTACAAAGATTCATACAGTCAGGTGTAAGTTTTGAGATCTATTGCACAGCAGGGTGAGTGTAGTCAATAATAATATATTGTACACTTTGAAATAACTAAGGATAAATTTCAAATGTCTCACCTTGAAAAAAAAATTGGTAAATGAGGTAATGAATGTTAATTATCTTGATCGAATCATTCCATATTGTATATCTTTGTCAAACATTACATCGTGGGCTGGAGCGGTGGCTCAGCGGTTTCCGCGTTTGCTTGGCAAGCACAAGGACCCAGGTTCAAACCCCAGCACCACGCACACAACTAGGTGTTGGAGCAACTAAAGCCATGTGAAAAACTAAATTAAGTTGTTTCTCTGTTTCTCTGTCTCTCTCACTATCCCTCTCTCTTTAAAAAAACAAACAAAAAATCAAAAACAAAAAAAACATTACATTGTACTCCATAAATGTATACAATTATAATGTCATTCAAACATATTATTATAGATTGTCTAAGGCCCCGGGCTTAATCCCCAGCTCTATCAAAGCAAACAAACAAAAAATTAATACTTTTTAAGAACTAAAAACAGACAAGTTCATGTACAATGCATATTCATCGAAGTATTTTTCACAGTAGCCAAAAGATAGAACAATGTCAGTGGAGGAAAGGAAAAACTAATTCTGGTAGATACATACAATCAAATATTATTCGGTTGTAAAAAGGAATGATATATGCAACAACATAAATGAAATCATGAATAATGAAAGAAACTATAAATATTTATCACACTGTTTATGTTGAAATATTGAGAATAGGTAACTGTAGAAACAGAAAGCAAATTAGTGGTAAGATGGAAGAATAGAAGCAACTCCCAGGCTCAGTGGCACATGCCTGTAATCCCAGTGGCTCAGGACATTGAGGATTGTGAAATTCAAAGCCAGCCTCAGTAACTTAGCTAGAAACTTTCTCAAAATGAAAAGAATAAAAAAGAGGCTGGGGATGTGGCTCAGTGGTTAAGTACCCCTGGGTTTAATCCCTAGTACAAAAAAAAAAGAAAGAAAGAAAAGAAAAAAGCGTATGTGAAGCAGCTGTGAGTAGGAGTTTCTTTTGAGGTGATAAAAGTGTTTTGTGAATTGAAACAGGTCACATGATTGTATAACATGTTGAGTGTACTAAATGTCACTCATTTGTTCAATTTAAAATTAATAATTTTAGGTTATCTGAATTTTATCTCTTTAAAAAAAATCCTATTTATATATTTTTTCTTTGTGATCATTGTTTTTTATGTTCTGCCCAAGAAATATTTGCTTATTTCACCACCATGGCAGTGTTTTATGTTTTCTTCTGTTTTATGATTCTCAATTTTACATTTTGATCAGAAATCATCTTCCTCAAACTAGTTTTTGAATATCAAGTGAGTGATACGAGGGTCAAGGTTTATTTGTTCTATACACATAAACACTTCTTTTAGCAGGATTTGTTCAAAATATTCTGAATTGGGACTGGAGTGGTGGCTCAGTGGTAGAGTGTTTGCCTGGCATGCACATGGTCCCCAGTTCAATCCTGAGGACCACATAGACAAATAAATAAAGGAAAAAACAAAAACCATATTTAAAAAAAATTATTCTGAATTAACTTGAGTTTTTGGTAGAAAAATATGAGGGTCTATTCCTAGGTTTTGGGTTGCAGTTGTTTTTAGATGGAGTTATTGTGTGTTACCAGTACCAGGGTCTTGATCACTGTGATCTCATCCTCCTGCTTTGTTTTTCCTAAAGATTGTTTTTCCTTTCTAGGTCCTTTACATTCCCATGTAAATGTGGGAACCTGTTTGTCTGTTTCTTTAAAAGACTTGCTGGAAATTTAATTGGAAACTGCTAACATTGGGATTCCTTAAATTAATTTTTGATGAAAAAAAAGTTTTGCTTTGTTCTTTTTTCACCATTGTTTGTGTGTCTAGGTTACAAGGCAAATGCAAGAACATGAGCAAGACTCTGAGCTTAGAGAACAGATGTCTGGATATAAGCGAATGAGGAGGCAGCATCAAAAGCAACTGATGACACTGGAAAATAAGCTAAAGGCTGAGATGGATGAACACCGCCTCAGATTAGACAAAGATCTTGAAACTCAGCGTAACAATTTTGCTGCAGAAATGGAGAAACTTATCAAGAAACATCAGGCTGCTATGGAAAAAGAGGTGCCTGATTCGATATTATTAGTTTGCTTATTTTAATTTGTATCCCTCTCATAATTAACCAATGTAGGATTTTAATGTTAGGGTATTTGTTCCCAGGAACCAAATAAATTGAGAAAAGGAATAAGCATTTGTGTAACTTGTAAAGTGTTCTGTAAATTGATGATAGGTCAGTCACAAAAAAGATGGTTCCCATGTGCTTCTTCTCTCGCTAATTTTATGAGCGAATATGTACATTTTGAGTGAAAAATATTATGATATTTTAATATTAATTACTGTTCCTGGGAACTAATAGGTGTGGAATCATTTCCTGATACTTGATAGTTTTATAGAATCCTGGTAAGTCATTGAACAATTTTAGTCATTTGATGCCCTGGTTATCTGAGGACTTTGATAAATCTATTAGTACATGCTTTGAGTCTCAAAAAATCATTCATGATTCTCCATTTCTGTACATTTTTAAGAAACCTTTTTAAAATTTATATTGCATTCTTAGAATACAAAGAATATTTGAAATTATAAATTGAGCCTGTTTGATTATTTATAAATAAGTATCATTACTACAGGGGACAGATATATTTTTAGTATTATTGTTACTTTTTCCTGTAATGTTTTTGGTGTCCCATCAGTTTCAATTTATTTTGTTAGTCACATTTATCAGTAGCATGTAAGCTTCTCAGTAAATTCACACAATTCCATCATAATATGTCCAGCTAGTCTGCATTGAGGCATTATTTATCATAACTGCCCTGTTCTTCTTCCCTCACAGAAAACGAAACAAAAGAAAAGCAGTGTAGGGAATTTGACAGAACAAATTATGGTATAAGTAAATATTTGATTTTGAAATAATTTTCATGGAAAAATGTGTAGATATTTAGAATCCTGGTAGGTGAAGGACAATACTTTTAAGAGCTTTTGAAGAAGTAGTTTCATGCTGTTCATGAAACAGAACATGCAATGTGATTAAAAATTTGTTCAAAAACTTTTTGTCCTACAAAAAAGTTAAAATGAGTATATACAAGAATTTTTACATTGGTTTAACTTGGTGCTAAAAACACGAGATTTTTTCTTTTTTCTTTCTGTAGTTCTGAAATGGTCTACAATTAATATGTGTTACATATGTAATAAAAAATAAAATGGTGGGGCTGGAGCAGTGGCTTAGCAGTAGAGCACTTGACTGGCATTAGCAGGGACCCGGGTCTGAACCCCAGCACCACATGCACATCTGTCAGAGACACTAAAATCAGATGAAAAAATAAATAGAATTCATTCTCTGCCGACCCCCTTCCTCTCTCTTTTCAAAAAAATAAAAATAAAATAGTATAATAGGCTGGGTGTAGTGGTTCTCACCTGTAATCCCAGTGACTCCTCGGGAGGCTGAGGCAGGAGGATCACAAGTTCAAAATCAGCCTTAGCAACTCAGCAAGCCCCTAAGCAACATAGTGAGACCCTGTCTCAAAATTAAAAGGGCTGGCAACTTAGGGAGGTGCTAAGCAACTTTGTAAGACTCTGTCTCAAAATAAAAAATGGGTGAGGGATGTGACTCGGTGGTGAAATGCCTTTGGGTTCAATCGCTGATACGTACGTATGTACATATACATACATTCATACATACATACATAAATTTAAAAAAATAATTTTTTGCAAAAATTAAATACTGTGATATGTATATCTGATATTTGACATTTTCATTGTATTTAATATATAAATTAAGAGATCAAGGTTTAATTTAAAGGTGAATATATTCCATTATTTAATGATTTATACTCAAATCAAAACATGTATTTTATTTTGTTTTATTAGAATGAGGATATATTCCTGTTAAATGAAAAGAGGTGAAAGCATTTTGGCCCAGTAAGAGATCAGTAATTTTTTTTTCAGAGCTGAGGACCCAACTCAGGGCCTTGCGAGTGCTAGGCAAGAGCTCTGCCACTGAGCTAAATCCCCAACCCTGAGATCAGTATTTTTTTATTGCAGTGCTGGTGATGTAACTAGGGGCCTTGCATCACCAGTCTATCCCCAGTATTTTAAAAATGAATTCCAAATTAGAGGTTCTTTGAAGATTAAATGATAAGGATGCTGAGAGACACTTTATCATTTGGTCGGGATTATTTTATTTTGTTTTATTTGTACCAGAGATTGAACCCAGGTGTGCTTAACCAGTGAGTCATATCCCAAGCCCTTTTTATATTTTATTTTGAGACAAGGCCTCACTTAGTTGCTGAGGCTGTCTTGGAACTTTTGATCCTCTTGCCTCAGCCTACTGAGCCACTAGGATTACAGGTGTGTGCCACTGTGCCCGGTTTGGTTGGATATTTTATTTTGCTAATGTTTCTACTGATTTTTTTTGTTCTTAAGAAATAAATTATTTTTAGTGATGTATACTAAACTGCTGCTTTGAATCTGTCTGCATTGAATCTACCTACTTAACTAATTTGATTAATTTTAAAAATTCCATGTAGGCTAAAGTGATGGCCAATGAGGAGAAAAAATTTCAGCAACATATTCAGGCCCAACAGAAGAAAGAACTAAATAGCTTTTTGGAGTCCCAGAAAAGAGAATATAAACTTCGAAAAGAACAGCTTAAGGAGGTACTTATTTTATAAAACTTTTGGTTCAGTTTTCTGCTAATTAATTATATTCAACAGTTCTCAATTCACATAGCCAGTAGGATAAAATTTTCTTTTGTTAGTTATGGCCACTAAATGTGTATCAGTTTATACAAAGACAATGATTATAATTCATTACTCTTAACTGCTTGAATTTCCTAGTTGAATAGGATTTTAAAAGAACCATTTCCTGAAAATATAAATTATTTCATTTAAATAGCTTTCTAAGTGCTTATTAATTAACTGACTCATTAGAAATAAAAATATTAGCTGTGAAAAAAAATCCATGTTTCTTACTTTACATGTAAGCCAGCACTGGATGTGGTGGCATATACCTGTAATCCCAGCAACTCAAGGAGGATGAGGCAAGAGGGGACTACAAGTTTGAGGCCAGCCTCAGCAATTTAACAATTGCTTAGTGAAACCCTGTCTCAAAATAAAAAATAAAAAGAACGAGGGATGGAACTCAGTGGCAAAGGTTCCATCCCCAGTACAAAAGAAAAGAAAAGTAAGCCCAGGCACTGTAGTACATACCTGCAGTCCTAGATACTCAGGAGGCTGAGGGTCAGTTGAGGTCAGAAGTTTGAAACCAGCATGGACAATACTGTAAGATCACATCTTTTATTAAAAAAAGAAAAGAAAAGAAAAGTAAATCATACCTTCTTACTTTAGGCTCAGAAGATTCCAATAATTTGTTTTTATATCAATCTTAACACAGTAAGGTATCATTTTCTTTAATAGGAGAGTATGCTGACTATAAAACTACATAGTTTCATATTGATTTACCCTTTATAAGCTTTGTTTTTTTATTTTATTTTATTTTTTTTTTTTAGTACTAAGGATTGAACCCAGCAAAATTTTACTTCTAAGCTATATCTGCAGCCATCTTAATTTTTTATTTTGAAGCAGGTGACAGGGTTTCACTAAGTTGCTAAGATGCTCACCAAATTACTGAGGCTAGTCTTGAACTTGGATCTTCCTGCCTCAGCCTCCCAAGTCACTTGGGATTATAGGTATGCACCACATGCCTAGCAACACTCTTTAAGATAAGAACTAATAATGTATATACTTATTATGCTTATGTGTTCAAATATCTTATAAACTAAGTTTATAAAGAACTGATCTCTTCATGGCTAGGTGTAGTGGCATGTGCCTGTGATCCCAGCAATTTTGGAAGATGAGTCAGGAGGATCTAAAGTTTGAGGCCAACCTTAGTAGTTTAGCAAGGTCATAAGCAACTTAGTGAATCCCTGTCTCAAAAACATAAAAAGTGTTGGGGATGTAGCTCAGTCAGTGATCAAGAGCTTGTGGGTTCAATCCCCCATACTCCCCTCCCCCCCAAAAAAGTGATCTCTTTCTTGGATAACAGAGGAAAGAAGATAAGATTTAGTAGTCTCTGAAGAATCATACCTGGGAAAGATAATTGATTTGTGTTTTATACAATGTTGATGCTCTTTAGGTTGAAAATATACCAGTATTAATTAGCATCCTAGGGTTTGCCTCATTGAGTATATCATCCGTTTTTTTTTTTTTTCATTTTGCCCAGTAAAATGCATTTTAATGGAAGTAGTTTATGAAATGATAGTTAAAACAATATAGAAAAACATTTGTTTTGTTCAGTGGTTATTAATGCTAAAAACTAAAGTCCATTCCTAAAGTAAATTTCTGTTCTAACCATGGTTTGATTTTCCATTTATTTTCCAGTTCTTTTACATTGAGCTCATCTATAATTTTGCTGAAAACTTAGTGTCAAGATTGTAGGCCGGGTGCAGTGGCTCATGCCTGTGATCCCAGTGACTTGGGAGGCTGAGACCAGAGGATCACATGTTCAAAGCCAGCCTCAGCAACATAGCAAGGCCCTAAGCAACTTAGTGGGACCCTGTCTCAAAATAAAATGTAAAAGGGGCTGGGGATGAGGCTCAGTGGTTAAGTGCCCCTGGGTCAGTCCCTGGAAAAAAAACAAAACAAAAAGAAAAGAAGGTTAAAAAACTGAGAATTGAGATGATACTTAGCTCTAGGTTTAATTCATATCTGATTTTTATCTGAAAGCGCTGCCTCTGTCTCTTCTTGGGAATGTTTTTCAGAAGAATATGTTTTGTTTTATTAACCAATCATTGTGTACTTTAAAGCTAGGAACCATCAAAATGTAACTGTGCACAGCTAAAAGGTATGCATGTTTTCTAGTGTAGATGCATCTTTTTCTTTTCCTGTTTCATAAGTGATTCAAGAAAGAGGAAAATATTGCCTGCATTCTCCAGGTCATTACAATGCCCTGAGTGTTAGAGAGGAAGCAATTACTTTTATTTTAAGTTTACCATATACCAAGTGATACATTCATATAGTTAATTTTGAACTGAGGGGGTTTTTGTTGTTGTTATTGTTATTGTTTTTATGTTGCCAGGAGCTGAATGAAAACCAGAGCACTCCTAAAAAGGAAAAACAGGAGTGGCTTTCAAAGCAGAAGGAGAATATACAACATTTCCAAGCAGAAGAAGAAGCTAACCTTCTTCGACGACAGAGACAGTACTTAGAGCTAGAATGCCGTCGCTTCAAAAGAAGAATGTTACTTGGACGGCATAACCTGGAGCAGGATCTTGTCAGGGAGGTGTGTGTGTGAATGATGAGAAAATAAAAATCCTTTATCAACAGAATCTTTCCTGAATGTATGCCAATCATATCCCATTCTCAGGGCCTTTGCACTTACTTTTCCCTGTGACTGAGTCACTCTTCCCCAGATAATCACAGGACTTGTTTTCTATTTCCTGTATGTCTTTACTCAGATGTTACCTCCCCAAACATGCCTTCCCTGACTACCTTTCTCTCATCTTTGTACTTTCCCCTCTTTTGTGCGCGCGCGCGCGCGCGCGCGCACACACACACACACTTTTGGGGGAAGGGAGTCTCTCTCCTTCACTACAATTGAAGTTGTATAAAATCAGATTTTTTTCAGTTCTTTATATCGCCAGTTTCTGGCCTGTATAGTAGTCATTCAATGAATAATTTATTAAATAATATATGAATAAAGGAAATTATAATTTTTAATTGGTCAGTCTTTGCCTCTGGTTTGAAACAGGTACAGTGGGATATATATTGCTGTATAATGCATTTTTATAATCATGTTAGCTGTTAATTGGGCAAATGTTTTAGAAAGTTAGAGCAGTGAAAAAAATTGTTCTCATGATCAGGATACCTGTGAACATAGATAAATTTATTTCCAAGAGTAGGTTAAAAGTGTCAAATGTAGCATAATTTTGCAAATATTCTAACAATCAAATTTTAATAAAAATGGCATGAAATAAATGGTTAAAAGATTGACAATATCCAATCTTAGTAGTGACATGGATTAATGGATTAATGGATGCTGTTATCACTTGCTACTGCCCTTTTGGAGCATGGTTTAGTAGTATCTTTTGTGTGTGTGTGTGCGTGTGCGTGTGTGTGTGTCATGCTTTCCCAGCAAGCATTTTATCACTGAGTCATATCCCCAGCCTGTAGCAGTAACTTTTAAAATACATGCACATATGCTTTTATCTACTTCTGTATTTCTTATCTGACCAAAAAAACAAAACAAAACAAAAAACCCATGATTATATGATATCCTATACATAGATATTTATTGAAACTTAAAAAGCAAAAAATGAAACAGTTTAATTGTTGAGTCACACAGGAATGGTAGACAAAATAGTGTCACAAAGCTTTTGAGCCAGGCATGGTGGCACACATCTATAATACCAGCTACTCAGGAGGTTGAGGTAGGAGGATTGTGAGTTCGAGGCCAGCCTGGACAATGTGGTGAGATCCTGTCTCAAAATAAAAAATTGAAAGGGCTAGAGTTGTAGCTCAGTGATAGAACACCTCTTGGATCAATCTTTAATACTGAAATGCGTAGAGACCAGTAGCTTTCAGTGAAACTTTTAGAGAAGTCTTTATGTGTTCATGTGATCTGAGGATATGTGTGTGTGTATACATATACACACACACACTTTATATTGTTAAGCGAAGAGAGCATGTTCTATGCCTTCAATGTATATTATTGAAACTGTATGTTTTTTAAATAATGGATATGGGATGTGTCATGAATAAATAAGAGAAAAGATGAGAAGCATATGCACCAAACTTTTGGCCTCTAGGGAGAGGGTTTGCAGGACTAAGGGAGAATGAGTTTGACTTTTACATAATGTGTATGTGTGTACTTTTTCTTTTTGATCTGAAAAAAGTTAATAACATTTGTTGAACACCATTGCTAGGTAGTATTTTGAGAGCATTTTATTTGGGAACTTATTTGTTCTTCACAATCTGTGAAATAGGGCTGGAGGTTTAGGGGGTCTGTGTATTTAGCTTACACAAGGCTCTAGGTTTCATCCCCAGCCCCTCCAGAAAGAAAGGGAAGAAAAAAGTCACAGGACTGTAGTATTTACTTTGCAGCTATAATTGAAACAGGCTTAATTGCATCTCTTTCTTAGGAATTTAGTTTTTTTCTGTCATTGTACAGCTGTAAATGATACCTTTGTCTTTTGTGTTGTGGATTAGGAGTTAAACAAAAGACAGACTCAGAAGGACTTAGAGCATGCCATGTTACTGCGACAGCATGAATCCATGCAAGAACTGGAGTTTCGCCACCTCAACACCATTCAGAAGATGCGCTGTGAGTTGATCAGATTGCAGCATCAAACTGAGCTCACTAACCAGCTGGAATATAATAAGCGAAGGGAACGAGAACTAAGGCGAAAGCATGTCATGGAAGTTCGACAACAGCCTAAGAGTTTGAAGGTATTTTTAGTGTAAACTTCTTGATAAAGGGGAAAAGAGATAAAAGGCATCCACATAAGTGGGAAAAAGCTAAGATATGTAGTCACTAAGAAATTGAACAGACTTTTTCAGTAGCATCTTTGGTAGGTTTCAGTGTGGAGTGCCTATCAGCTGCAGACTTAAGCTTATGTGTATCTTGTCAAAGTACGAAAAAAATGGGCAATATTTTTTACTGTCACAAGTACCAGAAAATAAGAATCAAGATTCTCATTTTAAATGTACCCAGTGTCCCAGCAGTTCAGGAGGCTGAGGCAGGAGAATTGCAAGACTAAGGCCAGCCTCAGCAATTTGGTGAGAACCTGCCTCAAAATAAATAAATACACCCCCCCCCCAATAGGGTTATAGCTCAGTGGTAAAGTGCCCCTGGGTTCAGTCTCCAGGATCAGAATAAATACATGTACCTGATACTCTATGCCGATTATATTCCACATGTCAGTAACTTTTGTTGGCTTCTGTCTGTTGATCCAAGTAATATAGTTATGAATATTTATTTACTCTAAATGTGATTTGTACAAAATGTAAAAATAGAAAAGATTTCACTTTTTTCTCTTGTCCCTTCAGCTACTTTATCTATTCCCTTTTACCAAATTTATAAGACTTAACAATTCTAAATTTTCCAAAAAAATTTTTTATAGTTTATAATGAATATTTGAAGGTTGAATCAAATGAATCTTTTTTTGGGGGGAGGGTACTGGACATTGAACCCAGAGGCACTTTACCACTAAGCTCTAGAGCCTTTTTTATTTTCTCTTTTTTTTTTTAGGGAGAGAGAGAAAGAAAGGAGAATCAATTTTATTTATCTTTCATCTGGCCCTTGCTTCTCCAACACTTAGTTGTGTATGTGGTGCTGGGATTCGAACCTGGGTCCTCACACATACCAGGCAAGCACTCCAAGCTCTGAGCCATCATCACTTCAGCCCCTTCGTTTTTCTTTTTTCTTTTTTTCTTTTTTTTTTTTTTTTAACAACTTTATTGAGTTTTTCACATGGCCTTAGTTGCTCCAACACTTAGTTGTGTATGTGGTGCTGGGGTTTGAACCCGGGTCCTCGTGCTTGCCAGGCAAGCGCTGAAACCGCTGAGTCACCGCTTCAGTCCCTCGTTTTTCTTTTTCTATCTTGAGAACAGGGTCTTAATGAGTTGTTTAGGGCCTCGCTAAATTGCTGAGGCTGAACTTGAACTTGCAGTCCTGCTGCCTCAGCCTCCCAGGTTGTTGGGATTACAGGTGGGCACCAACACACCTGGCTTAAATCAAATGAATCTTAATAAACAAAAACAAAAATCCTCCACTATATGGATTCTCATCAGTGATAGTACTTAAAATCCTCTGTCTGTATGCATTTCAAGTTTTAAGGTTTTTCTGTTTTTTTTTTTTTAAATATCCACTGAGGCCCAGGTCCAAAGGTATTTGCTCTTTAAACATTGCTTGATTGGACACAGGGCACATACGTAATACCAATGCCCCAGTGGCCCGGTACTCGCCCCTGCCAAAACAAAACAAAAAATCGTGATTTCATATTACAGAGTAACTATGTTAACTACCAACATAATCTCCTTAGACAGTACTTAGAAAAACAAATTCATAATGATTTTTCAGATTTCTTTTGTTTATACAGTGGAAAGATATTTAATCACTTGGCTATAAGATAGCCAATGATTATTATTATTATTTAAAGAAGGGAAGAGAATGAAAGAATCAATTTTATTTATCTTTATTTTTATTTTTTATTTATTTATTTATTTATTTTTTCATCTGGCCTTTGTTTTCCAACACTCAGTTGTGTATGTGGTGCTGGGGTTTGAACCTGCATGCCAGGCAAGCACTCCAACTACTGAGCCATGGCTCCAATCCCACCACCACCTTTTTTCCAAAGATAGAGAGAGAAAGAATCAATTTTATTTATTTTTCCATCTGGCCTTTGTTTCTGTGACACCCAGTTCCATGCGTGGTGCTGGGGTTTGAACCCGGGTTCTTACACTTGCCAGGCAAGTACTTCAACCACTGAGTCACCACTCCAACCCAATTTTTATTTTTTAAAAATATAATTAATTTTCAGTACTATGGATTAAGCCCAGGGGCACTTACCACTAAGCTACATCCCCAGCCCTTTATATTTTTTAATTAATTTATTTATTTTTATTCTTTCAACATAGTCTTACATATTGGAGGGGATCATTGTTACACATTCATGAATGTATGGATAATGACAAAGTAATTTAAGGCTGGTCCTAGTCCATGGTCTCCCCACTTTGACCACTCTCTGTTCCCATGTTTCCCCTATTTTATCCCCATGTTGGTTGGGCTTGTATTTTTTATTTTGAGACACTACTTTGCTTAGGGCCTGGTTAAATTGCCAAGTCTGGCTTTGAACTTGGTGATACTCCTGTCTCAGCCTCCTAAGCTACCAGGATTACGGGCATGTGCCACCATGCCTGGCCCACCAGTGATTTTAAAACAACCTATTAAATTAATTATGGCTTTAAAGCCAGCATCACCTAGAAGTAAACCACACTGGAAACTTGTTAGTTTTCTCTGGTTAAATAATAAATCTGATATGACTGGATTTCTTTGGGACTTAAGTGATAGTTATTTGACTTTAATTTTTTTGTTTCCTGTTGTTTTAGAGACTTTTCAGTTTGAGAACTTGTTAAATATAGTCTAATTTTTTTCCTTAGATGCTACATAAAAAATGAGAGAATGTTTCACAATGGTAGTCAGACTTTTAAATAGAATGGCTCTGTCTGACAAATAATTTCAATGTTTTCCTCTAGTAGAGAAAAAAAATTACCCTTTTCCTCTTATTAAAGTTTATCTGTTCACATGGTCAATTTGAACAGAACACTAGCTATAACAAGTCTCATTTGTGTTTTCTTTAAGTTTAATGGTTGCCTCTTTTAACCATTGGTAAAACTTAATTGGAGTGCTCAGTTTGAGCACTTATGTATGTTGACTTGGATTGGTGTGTGGGAGGGTACTGTTTTTATGGAATGGGTTAGGTAGAAAATCTATTGCCTACTCTGCTGTTTCTTCCAGTGATCATTTGAGTTAGTGTTACGGGATTAGAAATTACCTTCATCTTGTTTTCACTTAAGTGAAACATTGGGGAATATAATTTGTTCTTGGTATAAAACATTAATCTTCTTTGTAGAGGAAAATTTTTTAAATTTTTTTATTAAGGAGTTGAGTTATTTTACAATCATAAATGCATATTAAGTAATAATATGATATCCTTTTGTTCTTAAACCAAAATTACCCCCACTTTGCCCACACCCCAGGAAGAAAAAAATCTTAAGGAGTTTTTTTCTTTTCTTTTTTTAAAGAGAGAGGGACAGTGGGAGAGAAACAATTTTTATTTAGTTTTTCATGTGGCTTTCGTTGCTCTGACACTTAGTTGTCTATGTGGGTGCTAGGGTTTGAACTCGCATACTCATGCATGCCAGGCAAGCACCATAACTACTGAGCCACTGCACCTGCCCAGGAGTTTTTTTTCTTATTAGGCAGTCATATGTAATGATTCCAGTTTTCTTTGCACAACAATAAATGATTTATTTTAGCTGGGCATGGTGGCATATGCCTATGATCCCAGCAACTCAGGAGTCTAAGGCAGGAGAATCACAAGTTTGAAGCAAACCTTAGCAACTTAGTGAGGCCCTAAGCAACTTAGCAAGACCCTGTCTCAAAAAATTAACAGTGAGGCTGGAGCAGTGGTTCAGTGGTTGGAGCCCTAGCTTAGCATGTATTAGGACCCAAATTTGAACCCCAGCGCCACATACATAACTAAGTGTTGGAAAAACAAAGGCCAGATGAAAAAATGAATAAAAATTGAGTCTTACTTTCTGTCTTTCTCTCTCTCTCTCTCTTTCTCTCTCTCTCTCTCAGTGAGAGAATCAGTTTTATTTAGTTCTTCATGTGGCTTTTGTTGCTCTAACACTTCGTTGTGTATGTAGTGCTGGGGTTCGATCCCTCATCCTAGTTCATGCCAGGCAAGCACTGTAACTGCTGAGCCTGAGCCACTGCTCCAGCCCCTCTCTCTCTTTAAAAAAACAAAACAACAGCAAACAACAACAACAACAACAAAAAAAAAAAAACACAAAAGCGCTGGGAAAGTAGCTTAGTAATAAAAGCACCTCTGGAGTCAATCCCCAGTACCAAAAAAAAATAATTTTTTTCCCCAAAGAAGAGAGCCTGTTATACAGAGACAGAAGAGACTGTCTAAACTTTCATAGTTCCATTTCTCTAGGAGCACTTGAAAGAATTTTGTTAGCTAAGAACAGTATTTTTTAAAAGAGTATTTAAGAGCAGTGCTACTAAGCATAGCTAAACCAAGAATCATTTCTAGGTATGTTTCTTACCCCTCACATAATAAAGTCATATGATTAGGACCTAGTAACTCAGTGAAAAATATGGAAATATGTATGCATACATATACATACATATGTTTATTAGTGTAAGGTTGGAGGGACTTTTTCCTAGATAAGTGTATAAACCTGGTCACACATGCATTTGTTGCACATATACTGAATCGTTTGTTCAACACCTGTAAGTACTTATATTAAACTAAAATAATTCAACTATGGGTTCTATCTTAGTGTAGGAAATTAATATGTTATTTCTTGTAGGCTGTACCTATACCTTACAGAAGTATATCTCATTGTTTTATAACTAGCCTGGTAACTAACCAAAAGCTGAAGCCAAAAGTGTTATATCTCTAAATTCAAATTTTTTTAATCTCAGAAATGTATATGTAGTTCATATCTGTTATCATCCCGAGAAGAGGATTGCCCCCTCCCTTGCCCCTTGGCTTTTGTTCAACCTTTAAGAGATTAGTTTACTCAGCTGACTTTGAAGTTTTGCTTGTGGAATTAAAGAGTAAACTGTTACTGCTGGGCGTGGTGGCACATGCCTGTAATCCCAACAATTTGGGAGGCTGAGGCTGGAGGATTGCAAGTTTGAAGCTAGTCTCAGCAACTTACCAAGGCGCTAAGCGAGTTAGTGAGACCCTGTTTCAAAATAAAAAATAAAAAGGACTTGAGTGTGGCTCCGTGGTTAAGCACCCTTAGGTTAAATACCCAGTACCAAAAAAAAGTAAACCATTACTAACCATGCTTCTACTTAGTTTGTTCTTTTAAGGTAAAGGTAACTATAAAAACTGTTATTCAACTACTAATACAGACTTTCAAATCATCCTCAAAATTGGTGCATAGAACGCACAAGAAGTGTGGTCTATTATAGACTGTTTAGTTAGAGTTGAGATTGTCATTAAAATAAATTGAAGCCGGGGATGGAGCAGTGGCTTGGTGGTTACGGCGCTTGCCTAGCTTGCACAAGTACACGGGTTCAAACCCCAGCACCCACATACACAGTATATAACTAAATGTCGGAGCAATGAAAGCTATGTGGAAAACTCAATAAAAATTGATTCATATTCATTCTCTCTCTCTCTCTCTCTCTCACTGTCCTCTCTTTAAAAAAATAAATAAATAAATTGAAGCAAAGTATTTCAGATAAAGAAAAGAGTAAATATGCTTTGTTTTCTGCCTCATATCTGATAAAAAAAATTTGCCCTGCTAACAAAGTGTGTTTACATTTTATTTACTACACTTAATTCACAAGAAATTTAATTATTGATTGATAACATAGTCATCAAAGCTAATTTTATATTTACTCATATCACCAAATGTACTAGTGTAATAATGAATATTGCTTGATGTCCTGTGCTAAATTAGTTTTTTGTTGTAAAAATGCATAAAATCAGCCAAGTGCGGTAATTCACATCTGTAACCCCAGCCTTTTGGGAAGCTGAGGCAGGAGAATCAGAAGTTCAAAGCCTCTCTCACTGTCTTTCTCTCTCTTTAAAAAAAAAATAGACTCCAATTGTTTGGTCTAATAGCTCAGTACCTGCAATGTTACTTACCATTTGGCTTTTCTGGTATTCCTCTCTTTTCTTATTCGCCTTTATTTGTATTTAGGTAAGCATAAGGTATATCAAATGTGATATGTTAAAAGCTTAACATTCATCCATTTTTTTCTTCCCAGTCCAAAGAACTCCAAATAAAAAAGCAGTTTCAGGATACCTGCAAAATCCAAACCAGACAGTACAAAGCATTAAGAAATCACCTACTGGAGACTACACCAAAGAGTGAGCATAAAGCTGTTCTGAAAAGACTCAAGGAGGAACAGACTCGGAAGTTAGCCATCTTGGCTGAGCAGTATGATCACAGCATTAATGAAATGCTCTCCACACAGGCCGTGAGTTTGCTTTATTTCGGCAAAACAAATTTAGTGCCTCTTTCTTTCTGCTGCCGAAGAAAAAATCCCTGCATTCAAAATATTAGCTGAAAATGATAGCTCTCCAGAAGTTAAGGAAACAGTAGTGGTGTTCCATATTTTTACTTCTCTCAGCATTGCTTGGAAATGTCATGAAGTGTGTAGAATTCTCACTGATACATTTAGATATGTGGTTCTGGGGTCTGGAGTGGTAGGTTGGTGGTTACAGCACTTGCCTGGCACACGCAAGTATGTGGGTTCAGCCTCAGCACCACATACACAATGAAGTGTCAGAGCAGCAAAGTCCACTAAATAAAATGATTCTTTCTGTCTCATTGTCCCCTCTCTCTTTATTAAAAAAAAAAAAAAAAAAAAAAAAGATATGTGGTTCTTTATCACCTCCCAATAGCTTACCAAGATTGGAATAGTGGGGGAAAAAAAGATTGGAATAGCTGGGCTGGAGAGGTTGCTTAGTGGTTAAAGTGTCTGGCATGCACAAGGACCCAGGTTCAAACTCCAGGACCACGTGTTGGAGAAACCAAAACCAGATGAAAAAACAAATACAGATGATATTCTCTCCCTCTCCCCCATCTTAAAAAAAAAAAATTGGAATAGGAATGGGGTGCACATGCCTGTAATCCCAACAGCTCCAGAAGCTGAAGCAGGAGGATCCCAATTTCAAAGCCAGCACCAGCAATTAATTGAGGCCCTAAGCAACTTACTGAGACCCTGTCTCTAAAAAATAAAAAGGGAGATGTGGCTCTGTGTTTAAGCATCCCTGGGTTCAATCCTTGCTACCAAGAGAAAAAAAATGATTGGAATAGGAGCTTTGCTAAGGAGTGGTCTAGAGCCATGGCTCAGCGTTAAAGCTGAGCCAGCATGTGCAAGTACCTGGATTTGAGCCCCAGCACCACATACACAACAAGGTGGAGGGAGCGAAAAAAAAGATGAAAAAAATAAATAAAAATTGATGAAAAAACAAAAAATTTGTACATATTTCCCTCTCCTCTTTCCTCTCCCCCTCTCCTCCTTCCTCTCCCCATCTTCCCTCTCCTCTCTCTCCTCTCTTCCTCTCCCTTCTCCTTTCCTCCCCTCCCCTCCCCTCCCCTCTCTCCTCTCCTCTCCTCTCCTTTCTCTCTCAAACAAAATAATCAGTTATAGCTTGTGGACTAAAACAAACAAAACAAGCAGCTGCCCAGGTTGACCTGTAGGCTGTAGTTAGTTGTTCTCTGTCCTATAGTTATTTCCACTAGGGAAGAATAGAATTGGGAGTTTTATATCACCTAATCAGATTCTGGGTTTTTCAAAAGAAAAGTGTAGTTATTCCAGCATTTTTCATAATGCCACCATTGGTTATTGTATCTTTCTTTATCAGAGATATTTATTTCTGGATATAAGAGAGAACAATTGTGTCCTACAAAAGTGTAGCCTGTTTTCTATCACTCCTCCTCCTTTCCATAGGTCATGAATAGATAGCTCACAGTAGGATATATCTGTTTTCTTTCACTTTCAGCTGCGTTTGGATGAAGCACAGGAAGCAGAGTGCCAGGTTTTGAAGATGCAGCTGCAGCAGGAACTGGAGCTATTGAATGCATATCAAAGCAAAATCAAGATGCAAGCTGAGGCACAGCATGATCGAGAGCTTCGGGAGCTTGAACAGAGGGTCTCCCTCCGCAGGGCACTCTTAGAACAAAAGGTACAAATAATAGAAGGAATATAATTGTTCTAGTATTTGCTTTTATCAAAAGCATTTTATAAATATGTATTTCGTGTTGATAACCAGGTTACATTTTTTTCATGATATCTTATTTCCTTAATTCTACTTTGGTAATGATTTTTTTCCTTTAAAATTACTGATTCAGTAATGAATTGTATAAATAACATGTTCAAAAATCAAGGGTTGAAATTTAGTAATAGCTGTTAGAGAAAGATTATGAGGTTATGTGAAAACAGTCCGTTGAATTGTGAGAGTAGCAGCTCTGGCTCCATGTTCCTCACTTCTTTTGTGTACCTAGCTCTACCTAAGAAGGTTGGTGAAAGACTTGAATAGTGAAGAAAAAGAACTGCAGTAAATTGCCTGGGAGAGGCAGGGACAAAGGATCAGGAATATATACTTTACTCATACATCCTTGACCTGGAACTGTACAGATTGGTGGAAGATTACTAAGGGACAGAAGGTAAAACCAGTTCCACACAGGTGAAAAGTTAGCCTGAAAAATGTTATTTTTGGATACATCTTTACTTTTTCTGACTTATTCTTTGTCAGATATATTAGAGGATAGAACTAGAACCCCCAAATTCATTTTCATCCTTTAGGATACTAAGGAAAAGGACTATGTACCTTTGTGTGTTTGTGTGTGTATGTGTTTTGGGAAAAGGGTAATGGACAGAAAATTTTAGGATGTAAAGAGAGGGAAGCCTTTTGTTGTGAGAAATTATAGAATATCAAATGCACCCAGGATTTAGAGCTGTGTTCCAGAATTTTAAGTTCCCAACAGCTGGTATAGTGTCGAGTTATTTGGGCATTGTTAGTACTTGCCTATTGGTCCTCCTAAAGTAGTTATTGTTTGTGTCTCATAAACCTGTAGATGGTTCTCTATTTCCTGTAGCTCTTGTGACAAAAACAGAATGCTTTATTAAATTTAAAAATATATCTTTTCTTGGTGGTGATGATGCCATTAGGGATTGAACTCATGGCCTCATGTGATACATGTGTATTGTCACTTAACCACACCCCCACAGTCCCCTCAAATCTCGTTTTCAACATTTTTTATTGGTACATTGTAGATGTAAATGTTAATGGGATTTGTTGTTACATATTCATACATACTCACAATGTAACAATATGATTTGGCCAATAAATGTAGCTCTCTCGCTCTTTTTTTTTTTTTTTTAAGAGAAAGAGGGACAGACAGTGAGAGAGAGAGAGAATGAGAGAATCAATTTTATTTAGTTTTTCATGTGACTTTCATTGCTCTGATACTTCGTTGTGTACATGGTGCTGGGGTTCAAACTTGGGTCCTCATGCACGCCAGGCAAGTGCCGTAACCTCTGAGCCACCGCTTCAGCCGCAAATGTATCTCTTTTTATTTTATTATTTTAAAGAGAGAGGGACAGTGAGAGAGACAGAGAAAGAGAGAAACAACTCTATTTAGTTTTTCACATGGCCTTAGTTGCTCCAACACTTAGTTGTGTACATGGTGCTGGGGTTTGAACCCAGGTCCTCATGCTTGCCAGGCAAATGCCGAAACTGCTGAGCCACCACTCCAGCCCCAATGTATCTCTTTTTAAAAGCACCAAAATAAGATGTTAGTATTTCTCTTTTTATTGGTTTTTTATTTGGTTCTTTCATTTTAGTTTTGAGACATTCTCATCATGTTGCCCAGATTGGTCTAGAACACTTGATTTCCCTGCCTCCCAAATAGCTGGCATTACAGATGCGTACCACTATGCCTGGCTTGATCATTCCTTCCTTCCTTCCCTCCCTCCCTCTCTTTCTTCCTTCCCTCTGTCCCTCCTTCCTTCCTTTCTCTTAAATTTGTTTTTTAACTGGTACAGTAAAACAACATAAAAACCATACAAGGATGTTTCTGTGTGGCACACCTGTCTTTATTACTAGTTCTTTGAGAGGTATTCACCTCTGAAAAAAAAAATCTGTCAGATTTCAACTTTCATATTTGAAACAATTATCACTAGAAGGAATATTCCCTATAGTATTTTAGGAATGATCTGAGAAAAATATGGTCCTATTGTTAACTATGGTTGTAATTTTAGCTCCACCTAGTGGTCCAGAATTAAAGATTAACTACCACTTTTGGTAAGGTCTTACTTTAATATGTAAAAAAAATAATCTTACATGTTAGACAAAGTCTGGTAAAATGTAAGTATAATCCAGTATCCAGCCAGGTGTAATGGTGCACACCTGTCTCAGAAGCTTGGGAGGCTTAGCAGGAGGATTGCAGGTTCAAAGCCAACCGTAGCAATTTAGCAAGGCCCTAAGCAACTTGATGAAACCCTGTCTCACAATAAAAAATAGAAAAAATGTTGGGGATGTGGCTCACTGGTTAAATGCCCCTGAATTCAATCCCTGATACAAAAAGTAAATAAATAAAACAGCTTCCATTGATGAATGTACAGTGGTTTCATTATACATTGTCAGTGTCTCTTTTTTTTTTTTTTTTCAGGGATGAGAACTGAACTCAGGGCCTTGCGCATGCTAGGCAAGCACTCTGCCACTGAGCTAAATCCCCAACCCCTGTCAGTGTCTCTTGGAAAGCAATTTGGAAGTATATTTTGAGCTTAGAAAATATTAAATATTTAAAACTTTGAGCATTTATTCTAAAGAAAAGAAATTAACAATATAGGGAAAACAATGCAAATGTTACTTGTAACATTTTATGGTAACATAGCCATCTAAAATAGAAGTATAATTAATTAATTAAGGGAATGAAGCAGTGGCTCAGCGTTTACAGCACGTGCCTGATATGTGTGAGGACACAGGTTTGAACCCCAGCACCACGTACACAGTGAACTCTCAGAGCAACCAAAGACACCTGAAAAACTAAAAAATTTATTCTCTCTGTCTCTCTCCCTGTCCCTCTCTCTCTTTAAAAAAAAAAAAAAAAAAAGAAAGAAAAGAAATTAATTGGGCTGGAGCAGTGGTTTGGCGGTTGCGGCACTTGACCAGCAAGCGCAAGTACATGGGTGCATACCCCACCACCCATGTACACAACAAAGTGTCAGAGCAACGAAAGCCATGTAAAAAAACTCAATAAAAATCTCTGTCTCTCTCACTGTCCTTCTCTCTCTAAAAACAAATAATAATAATAATTAATGAATTAATTAGTTAAGTGAGTGTGGCTGAGCTACTAATGAAATCTTTTTTTTTTCCCCATTCCTGGGGATTAAACACAGGCCCTTGCTCATGCTCATAACCACTTGCTCAACCACTGAGCCATATGTTCCCAGTCCCACAAATTAAACTTATTCAGTCATTTAAACAATGCCTTCAAGAAAGTATTAACATGGAAAAATGCTTATGATATTTGAATAAAGTAGAAAAGGCAAATTGCACTTAAACTGAAATAATGTTGGTAGTAGTTTTATTAATATGATAGATTGATTCCTTTTTTTGTAAATGTGGTTTATATTGGATAGTGGACAAATACATAAAATGCTTTAGTATTTAAAAGAATAAAAGAGGGGCTGGAGTGGTGGTTCAGCAGTTACGGCATTTGCCTGGCATGCATGAGGATGCTGGTTCAAACCCCAGCACCACATACAGAACTAAGTGTTGGAGAAACAAAGGACAGATGAAAAAATAAAATGATTCTCTCTCTTCCTCTCTCCCTCTCTTTAATAAAAAAAAAAAAACAAAAGAATGATAAATATATAGTGCTTTGAGATGTTACTTGATTTGTAGGGCCTCTTACATTTCAAGTAAAGTACATGACTATGAGGCAGTCTTAGGTCAGTTGTCAATAACCTATGTTATTGACTATGTAAGGACACTATCTACAAAAACAAGAAAAACTAGAACTAAGGGTGTTGCTCAGCAGTAGACTATGTGCATAGCATTCAAAAGGCCCTGGGTTTAATCTCTAGGACCAAAAGAAACCCAAAACAAAACTTTTTTTTTTAAAGAGAGAGAGGGACAGTGAGAAAAATAATCAGTTTTATTTAGTTTCTCATTCTGCTTTCCTCACTCCAACACTTATTGCGTATTTGGTGCTGGGTTCAAGCCCACATCCTTGTGCACGCCAGGCAAGCTCTGTAAGCCACTGCTCCAGCCCCTAAACCCTCATACTTTGACAAATCATAACAGCTGTAGTTTCTGTACTTTGTGTTTATTGGTTATACAGATAAAAAACAAAAATCTGAAAATAAATAGAAGTGGAACTATAGTGAATGTTAATAAATTTAATAATTCTCTTTGAAGAGTAAGCTTCCAGGTGAATTGGTTGAGATACCAAACAAAGAGAGACTTGGTATACTGAAATCACACTTCAATTTTTCTCATGCTTCATTTACATTATTTTTAGCTTAAATAGCAACATACTTATAAACATTGAATGCCATGTAAATAATTGGAAGCCAGGTATGGTAGTGTACACCTGTAATTCCCACCCCTCAGGAGGCTGAGACAGGAGGATCACAAGTTCGAAGCCAACCTCAGCAACCTAGTGAGACCCTAAGTAACTTAGTGAGACCCTGTCTTAAAATGAAAAATAAAAATGGGCTGGAGATGTGGCTCAGTGGTTAAGTGCCTCTGGTGCAATCCCAGGTACCAAAAACAGAACAAAACAAAACAAACAAAAAGAATTAATAATTAGAATATCTTACAAGACCTTTCTTTTTGGAAATGACTGTATTCATACAAAATGATTATAATTGGGAGCTGGATCAGTAGCTCTGCGGTTATGGCACTTGCTTGGCATGTGCAAGGATGTGGGTTTGAACCCCAGCACCACATACCCAGCAAAGTTCCAGAGCAACGAAAGCCACATGTGAAACTAAATAAAAATTGATTCTCTCTTTCTGTCTCTCTGCCTGTCTCCCCCTCCCCCTGCCTTTAAAAGAAAAAAAATATAATTGGTATCTAAGAAGATAGGTTGGGAGAACCTCTCAAATTTTAATTATGTGGAACAGCAATCAAAGGCCTTCCAAAAATTAAAATCCCAGGACCTGATGGATTCTCAGCAGAGTTCTACCAGACTTTTACAGAAGAATTCATACCATGAAATTGAAAGGGACAGAACCCTCCCAAATACTTTTTACGAAGCAAATGTAACTGTGATTCCAAAACCCAACAAAGACATGAAGAAAAGAAAACTACAGACCAATTTCCCTAATGAACATAGACATAAAAATCCTTAATAAAATTCTAACAAATGGCATCCAAAAACACATCAAAAAGATAATACATCATGATCAACTGGGCTTTGTTCTGGGAACACAAGGCTGGTTCAATATATGCAAATCAATAAATGTGATTCACCATTTAAAAATAAAGAGAAAAACCATATGATCATCTCAATTGATACAGAAGAGGATAAATTCAACATCCATTTATGCTCAAAACTCTGGAGAAGATCGGGATCAAAGGAAGATGCTTTAATTTTCAAAGAGCCATTTATGACAAACCCATAGCAAACATTATACCTAATGATGAAAAACTGAAACTATTCCCACTAAATTCAGGCACAAGACAAGGCTGTGCATTCTCACCCCGCTCTTGTTCAATATAGTACTTGAAACCCTAGCCAGAGCTATCAGACGAGAAGGAAATCAAAGGAATTCTAATAGGAAAAGGGGAAGTCAAGCTATCTCTGTTTCCCCATGACATGACCCTATACATAGCAGACCCCAAAAGCTCTATCAGACAACTAGTAGAGCTTATAGACAGATTAAGCAAAATGGCAGATTACAAGATCAACACTCATAAATCAATAGCTTTTTTATAGTCCAGCCCCAGTTCTGCCGCAGAAGAAATCCAGAAATCTGTCCCATTCACAATAACCTCAAAAAGAATAAAATACTTAGGCATTAATCTAACAAAGGACATAAAGGACCTCTACAATGAATGAAAACTATCAAACATTAATGAAAGAAATTGAAGAAGATCTGAGAAGATGGAAAAACATTCCATGTTCTTGGTTAGGCAGAATCAATATAATTAAAACGGCCATTCTACTGAAAGCCCTGTACAAATTCAATGCAATCCTATCAAGATACTGATGATATTCTTCATGGATACAGAAAAAGCAATTCTCAAATTCATTTAGAATAACAGGAAACCCAGATTACCCAGAATATTACTAAGCAAGAAAGAGGAAGCTGGAGGTATCACTATACCTTACCTGAAATTATAATATAGGGCTATAGTAATAAAAATACTATAAAATACTATAAAATATTATAAAAATATGGATTGGTATCAAAACAGATATGAACACCAGTGGAACAGAATTGAAGATATGGAGACAAATTCACAAATCTTTAACCATCTGATATTTTACAAAGGGGGCAAAAATATAACATGGAGGAAAGATAGCCTGTTCAACAAATGGTGTTGGACGAACTGGACAGCCATATGCAGACAACTGAAACTAGATCCTTATCTCTCACCCGACACAAAAATCAAATTGAAATGGATCAAAGAATTAGGAATCCAGCAACTATACAATTGCTAGAACAAAAAATATGATCAACACTCCAAGACATCGGTATAGGTACTTCCTTCCTCAACAAGACTCCCAAAGCTCAAGAATTAAAGCCAAGAATCAATGAGTGGGATGCCATTAAACTGAAAAGCATCTGCACAGCTAAAGATTTAGTCAAGAGTATCAAGAGAGGAGCTGGAGCAGTGGTTCAGTGGTTATGGTACTTGCCTGGCATGCGTCAGTATGCAGCTTCAAACCCCAGCACCATGTACACAACAAAGTGTCAGCAACGAAGATCACACGAAAAACTAAATAAAAATTGCTTCTCTCTTTATCTCTCACTGTTTCTTTCTCTCTCTTTTTTTTAAGAGTATCAAGAGAGAACCTACAGAATGGGAGGAAATCATCAAATGCTATGCATCCTACAGGAAATTAATATCCAGAATATACAAAGAACTCAAAATACTGAACACCAAAAACACAAATAATCCAGTCAATAAATGGGCTAGGGAGCTAAATAGAAACTTCTCAACAGAGGAAGTCCAAAAACCAATAAATATATGAGAAAACATTGTACATAACTAGCAGTCAGAGAAATGCAAATCAAAACTTCACTGAGATTCCACCGCATTCCAGTCAGATGGCAAAAATGAAAAATACAAACAATAACACATACTGGAGGAGTTGTGGGGAGAAAGGAACACTAACACACTGTTAGTGGGCCTGCAAACTGGTACAGCAACTCTGGAAAGCAGTGTGGAGAACCTCAAGAAACTAGGGTTGGAAATACCTTACAACCCAGCTATCCCACTCCTGGGTATTTTCCCAAAAGAACTAGAATTGGCATACTACAGAGATACATCAGTGGTTATAGCAGCTCAATTTATAATAGCTAAACTATGGAACCAATCCAGATGCCCCTCACTGGATGAATGGATTCATAAATTGTGGTATATATACACAGTGGAGTTCTACTCTGCTATGAAAGAGAACAATATCATACCTTTTGCAGCCAAATGGATGTAATGGAAAAAATTATGCTAAAAGAAATATCACAAACTCAGAGATTTAAGGGCCAAATGTTTTCTCTCATATGTGGAAGCTAGTATAAAACAACAGGATGATAGTCAGCTGAGTTTAAGTAATAAACTCCCCATAGTTGAAACTCCACGTAAGCTGGGTGAACCATACCTAGGAAGTTGGGAGAAGGGAGGGAGGCAGGGAGCAGAGGAAAGGATTATGGGGGTTATCAATACAACAGGGAATACTCAATTCCCATTAGAAGCCTAGCTATACACAGACAAGCAGAGAAACTTGGAAATGTCAACAATTATTATACATGTGTGTTGGGAACATGAGGCTCAGCTGGCTTGTAGAAGAATTGGTGGTAAACAACTCTAAGGGGTCCAGCTGGCTTGTAATTAGCAAATTGCCTGACCCATGACTAAGCTATTCGGCCACTCATTTGTTACAATTGGAGAAAGGTGTTTGCATTGTACCCTATTGGTTGCTGTAATGGATAAATAGAGTAGCAGCTAGTCAGGTAAAGCAAGCGGCCGGAGGAAGTAGCCAAAGAAGAGAAAGCAGCCAGAGAAGGAGCAGCCAAAGAAGCAGCCAAAGAAGCAGCAGTAGCCAGAGAAAAGCAAGAAAGCAAGCAGCCGTGTCCTGAAGGGAGAAAGCAGAGAAGACGCATAGAACCGGAGAGATCAGCAGAGACATCAGATCAGCAGCGGTAGAAGATGCAGGTCCCGTGTTCCAGCCGCTGGCGTTCGCCCCCTTGTTCCCGGCTCCCCAACCCTTCCTAACTCAGCCCCTCGGAGGATGGCTCAGGCTTGCTGGGTCATTCTACCCGTTCCTCGCTCTGGAGTGCAGCGGGGAGC